>APFE031209808.1:5819-96622 GCA_000404065.3 Pinus taeda
AATTGAAATAAATTGCTTTAAGTATAGAAAATACCTAAAATTAACACATTTGTATGCTCTTCTCTGGTCATAATTTAGATGCATTGCACCCTTTCTGCGAGCATTAATGATCATAAGGTGTTTTTGGCTTATTGTGATTTATTGCAATAGAATCATGTTCTTAAGATTTTGTGCTTGCGTGTCACACTTAAAAACACCAACAAAAAGAAATTGCAATCTTCCTCCCATTGGATGCAAGGGTTGGCTGCACCCATGTGGACAGTAGGATGGCCCTTATTTGAGTAGAATAGATCATGATTAAATAGAGGGCTTGTTGAAATTTGATGACTAAAAAAAGGTTTCCTGCAATCCCAACCCGATTTTAATTTCACCTTATCACTCTTATTCAATTAAATGCCCTTTCCCATAAACATACATTCAACATATAGAATTCTGGAAATGAAATTTTCAGATAAAACACAACTCTGTCAACACATGCTAAAAATAAATATGGACATAACCAGACCAACAACACATAAAAATACACAGGTTTTTGGTCAACTTAGACCCAGGCAAAACCCTTTCGATCTTCTCTAGGTAAAACCTTTAGAAAGCTCTTCAAATTTATTTATCTTTCAAGTTCAGGAAAAATACATTTGCAGACAAAACAAAACAACAAAATACAACTTATCTCCTTAACCCAAAACTCCTTGAAAATAGTGCCCACTTTGCCTTGATTTCCGTGCTCACTTGAAGCTGAAAATATCAATGTTTTAAAACTCCGACTCCGATTCTGACTTGGCCGAGGGCCGACTCTGACTTCGGCTCCCACTCGATATCGACTCGGCTGACTCGATTTCAATGACTCGGTCGTTGTAAAAATTACATTAAATATTTTTTTTCTTATAAAAAACATAATTTTAAAGATTTTCATTCATGTTTCCGAACACACAACATTAGAATATAGATAGAAGACAACATATGATCAAAATAGGCTCATGAATATATCGATTATATCAAAATGGCACCCAGTGCACTGTCCAATACATACATGATGATGATATAGAGATCAAAACAAAAACACATAACCAAGGAGGGTAGAAATGGCCTCTACAACAAAAGTAAACTGTGACTAGTACTACTGGCTGCTACTAGAGGAGCCAAGATCATCTGGCTCAACCTATGGATCAGAGTTAGACAGGCCAGCCCATGGCTCCTCCTCATCATCATCTCCAACTACAACTGTAGAAGTGGTAGCACTAGCAGGTTGTGCAGCAACTGCAAGCTGAGATAGACGAGATATGCGCTTTTGTCGTGGCTGAGCAGAGGAAGCGCCTGCAACTGGAGGACTTGCTGGCCTTGAGGCTGGTACAAGTGGATCAGGATCTGCATTCAACTAAACATTATGTTCGAGTGATGCTATCGTCTCATAATCGTAATCAATATGAAACTCTGCTAGATGACTCTCCACTACCCAATCTGATGTTGGATCAATGTCTTCCAACACAATGGGATCTGAATCAGGTCTTTTGTTCAGTAATTGGTTGCATCTGAGCCAGAGGTTGTATTGGACATAGACTAGATCATTTAACTGTTTTTGATCCAAACGGTTTCTCTTCTTCTTGTGAATCCTCTCAAAGGCAGACCAATCGCACTCACACCCAGTAGCACTGCAAGTTTGACTCAAAATACGAATTGCAAACTTTTGCAATTCAGGACAATGACTACCAAAAGCCTCCCACCATTGTGCTGCAAAAAACATAGGAGTGTAATGAGTTAGCTCAAGTTTCAACAAAATTACAAATTATATCCAACTTTCAAATTATAAATGATTCAACAAAATAAGTATTAAGAATTTGAAAATTGAAATTTTTGTTTACCTGGCTCATCTGCTTCCTTTGCAATCTTTGCTAAGTTCTTCCCAAAGGTACCTGAGGCATTGTTGAAGGTTGTGACCTGTCGGTGTATCTCCACCTGATCACACTCCAATGGGATCATGCGATCAATGCAGTCAATCAATCCATCTCTAACCTCCCCCTTCAAAGCTCCTATCGCGTTAGCTTTATAATGATACCGTGGGTTCAAAAAATACCTAGCTGGATGTATGGGGCGATGGAGTTGATTGTTCCATCTTTCATCAATGATTGCCCAAATGGGTCCATACTTAGTCACTTTATCCTTGTATGCCCTCTTTATTTGCTCCTTTGCTTGATCCATAGCTCATAAATGAAGCCCATAACCAATCTTTCCCCATCCACCAACCACAACACCTTAACCAGTGGCTCAACAAGCTTCACAATCTCTGTTGCATTTCTCCAAAATATTTCTTCATTAACTTTCTTTCTCAATTCGTTGCCTTTCTGTTTGTGAGACCACTGGCTTTGATTCCATTCTTCACTGGAAAATATTTTTTGCAAGTTCCTATGTTGTGAAAGCATAGATTGCAATGTCAAAAAATGAGTAGCAAATCTAGTGATGGCAGGCCTAATAATATCCATGCCCCCTGTGTGTTTCCTCATCAGGCTCAAAATCCATGAATGATTGTAGATAAATTTTGTTATTCTTTTGGCATGATCTACAATGTTTTTGACCCAATCTAATTTGCCAATATCCTCAAGCATGATGTCTATGTGATGCGCAACATATGGGGTCCAAAAGATGGTTGTGTTTTTCCTCTAACAGTTTACTAGCAAGAACATAGTTAGAGGCATTATCTGTGATGACTTGAACAACATTAGCCACCCCCACCTCCTCAACAATCTCATCCAATAGCTGAAACAACAATTGTCCATCTTTTACCTTATTAGATGCATTAATTGATTTTAGAAACATGGTTCCCTGTGGGCAGGAGATAAGAAAGTTTATGATGGTATGGTTCCTTTGATTAGTCCATCCATCTGACATGATGGTACATCTTGTTCTTTCCCATCAATCCTTGAAATCTTTCAAATACTCATTAATGGAGGCAATTTCTTTCTGCAAACTTTTCTCCCTTATCTCATGCATAGTAGGGCCTTTGAAGCCTTTTCCAACAGCATGTATGGCATCAAACATAAGCTCATAATATGGTGAACCGGAAGCATTGAAGGGGATATCAACATCATACCACCATCTACATACGTAATCACAAGCAGTGTCCCTCAATTCTTTCTTCCAATGGTCATCTAAAATGGGTTGCAAAGTTCTACTAGCTTGAGGACCATGTGCACCTGATTGAGAGGAGGGTGTGATAGTGAAATAACTTTTGATATTCATATCACCCTTCTTTTTCATTTTACCCTTACCCTTTTCTTGAATAGACTCCAAAGAGGGAGGAACATATCGGAAGGGGTTGGATGCATCAATACAAGGGATAGAGGAAGAACCCTCAAAATCAAAATGGGGGTTGGTAGCCAACATTTTTTGTATACTCCTCTTCCTCCCTTTTTCAGCCTCTAACTCTTTTTGCCTAGCCTTTTCTTCTTTAAACTTCTCAAAGTTGGTTAACAATTCCTTCCTAATCTCCCCAATTTCATCTGATTCACATGGATTTATTTGACCTCTAATCCCCGCCAAGTGTTGTTTCAACTTATTAATGTCCCCAGGACTTTCCTTAATTTTTCTATGGCAAAATTTGCAATGCATTTGACTATCAACCATTTCAACATATGCCCAAGCAACATCTTTCACTCTAGGTGCCATTTTTTGACTTGGAAATGAAAGTAAAAAATCTGAAAATGAAAACAAAAAAATAGCATTGCTTCAATGTTCATTTCTTTCACAAAAAACACTCTTTTCAATTTCCAGATTTGCACATAAAAATTAATTAGCAAAAACAAAATTTCACAAGTGAAAAAAATACCTTTAGGCACAAACTGCCTCCTCAAGGTTGCTCCAACAAATGAACTCCTCAATGCTGCTCCAAATCGCTGCCTAAGAAGCTCCTCACTCCTGCTACAATGCTTGCCCAAGACTCCTCACTGCTACTCCAAAAACAAACTTCACAACTTCTCACAAACTCTCACTCAAATTCTCACTCAAATGCAATGAGATGGCTGTGAGGAAATGAGAGGGGTTGGGTGGGTTTTATAGGGTTTAGGAAAGGGGAATGGACCCCAAATAACCTATAGGCAAATTAGAAATGGGTTTGGGGTCCCCAAAAAGCAAGTTAAAAAAAATCGATGTTTTTTCCTTTCTTGGGCCGCTGTCACTGAGCCGACTGGGTTATCACCGACAACTCGACTCGGTGAGGGCATGACCCTGACCAATTCGGTCGAGTCAGTTTTGAGCCGACCGATTTTTAAAATAGTGGAAAATATGCACTGTACAGATACAACCTGTACAAACTGTATGGATTTCTGTACCGCTTTACAAACTGCACGATTTTTTTTCAAAAACTTCTCTTGAATGGTGTGCAACTCACAACATTCAATTTTGTTTGTATTGTACCTTCTGTTGTCTTCTATGCCTTGATTTCCATGCCCAGCTTTGCCCAGAAATCACTCCTTTAGCTTGCTGCAACAAATTTCTCCATTAGAACTTTTCTCTAGCTTTCAGCCTCCTTTTTCCAATCTTCTCATGAAGAATGAATGCAGTCTCTCTTTTTTCTCCCTTTTGTTTCCCTAAATTACTTTTGGGCAACCCTAAGATCTAATGGCTCAGATTCATTTAAATCAATGGATGAGAATAAATGTACATTTAATTCTTTCTATTTTAACTCACCCATTAAATAAAATACCCACATTGTACTTTATGTCTAAAGTCACTTTTTCACTTTATAATTTAACATTGACTTTACCACTTATAAAGTCACTTTCACTTTAAAAAGTCATACTTAGGAAAATGTTTACTTTGGACACTTTTCCCTAGGTAGAGACTAACCCATGGGAAACCACTTGTCCAAGGTACATTAAAAATCAACACTCCCTCTTACCGTGGAAAGTGTTTCTCACCACACCCATTTTGTCCCTGAAATGGACATGCTTGCCTCTTGGCAAGGATTTCGTGAGAACATCGGCCACTTGCTCATCTGTTGATATATACTCTAGCTTCACTGCCCCCTTCTAAACATAGTCTTTGATGAAATGATATCTGATGTCAATGTATTTTGACCTATCATGAAGCACTGGATTCTCCGTGAGTTTAATGCAACTTTGATTATCACAGTGAATAACTGTCGGTCTCAACTCCTGATCAAATAGGCCATACAACAACCTGCAGAGCCAAATGGCCTCATAACTAGCCTGAATAGCAACCATATACTCAGCCTCAGAAGAGCTCAAAGCAACTCACTTTTTCTTTCGACTGAACCACGACACAACTACCGAACCCAATCCGAAGCAACACCCTGAAGTGCTTTTCCTGTCAGAAGCACAGCCTACCCAATCTAAATCTGTGTAACGTGCCAACCTCACTCCATCTCCCTGCCTATAGTCCAGACCATAATCAACAGTCCCCTGCACGTAGCGAAGAATGTGCTTTGCAGCTACCCAGTGCACCTTCCTGGGCTCAACCATGAACTAGTTAAGTGTGTTCACTACAAAGCATATATTTGGCCTAGTGTTGACCAGATACATCAAGGACTCAATAAACAAATCCACCAAACTAGAATTTGAAGCATGGAGCTTCTTCTAGCTGGTGATCATAGGTGTAGATATGGGTCTACAGTCTGCCATGTGAAATCTGCTCAACGCATCCAAAACATACTGCCCTGCCCCAGAAAGATATGCCCCTTCTCTTGCCACACCTCAAGCCCCAAAAAGTAATGCATCAGCCCAATGTCCTTCATCTTAAACTCCATAGCAAGATCTTCCTTGCAACCACTAATCAGTTTCTCTGCCCTAGTAATGAACAAATCATCAACATACAAGAATGAGTGGATCATCCCCTACAACAATATAGTATAGGTTCGGATCTGCATCACTTTTCGTGAAGCCCATCTGCTGCAAGTAAGTATGAATCCTCGAATACCAGGCTCTCGGAGCTTGCTTAAGTCCGTAGAGTGTTCGCCTCAACCGGCATACATGGGTCTCCCGCCCAAGTACCTCAAAGCCCTGTGGCTGCTCAACATACACCTCCTCCTCTATAACTCTGTTAAGAAATGTAGTCTTCACATCCATCTGATGGATCTGCCAACCCATTTCTGCAGCAATAGAAATAAGGGATCGGATAGAAGTGTACCGAGCTATGGGAGCAAAGGTCTCATCATAGTCAACTCCCTCTATCTATGAGAACCCTCTAGCCACAAACCTCGCCTTGAATTTCTCAATGCTGCCATCTGCAACATGCTTGATCTTGTAGAGCCACTTGGAAGTCACAACTGACTTTCCCTCAGGCCTAGGCACCACTTCCCAGACATTGTTCTTAATGATAGAGGCATACTCTTCCACTATAGCCTCTCTTCATACCTCCTTGCTGGCAGCCTCCTCATAGCTAGTAGGCTTAGAGTCAACAATGCTGGTAGCCTTGGCTACATAACCGCAAAACCATTCAGGTGGCACACTCTTCCTGTTCACCCTTTTCGGAGGACCAACAGACTCCGCTTCCTTCAAGGTGTCTTGAAGCCACTTGGGCCTCCTCTTCCCTAAAGAAGCTTCTCCATAGGGAACCTCATCCTCTACCCCCCAGTTTGGTGAACCTGAAGGTCTGCCAACCAACCCTGGTGTGCCTGTACCAACACATGTCCTCGAAGAACCTGTACTGGCACTTGTCCCTGTGTCAGTTGAAGTGCCATGTGAACTCTGTACTAGTGGACTCACTAAAGAAGTGCTCAGTGAACTCGCCACTGGTGCCCTAGATGTCACTGACACTGAATTACCTCTTGTACTAATTGATCCAGAACTTGAGGTCTTGCTCCCTGTACTTGACCTTCCTGCTGAGGAGAAGTCTATGACTCTCTCTCATCATACTCTCGAGATCTCCGATAGGTCCTCTCCTCCTCGAACTTCACATCCCTCCTAATCACCACTCTCCATTTAGAAGGAATGAAGATCTGATAGGCCTTTGAAGTCTCATTGTAACCCATAAAGATACCCTTCTCTGCCATGGGTTCCACCTTCGTTCTCTGCTCCTCGGGGATATAAGAATATGTGACACATCCAAAGATACGAAGATGTGCCACATGAGGCTTCTCTCTAGTAAAAGCCTCCTCCAGAGTCATATTCCCCAATACTCTGTGAGGACTCCTGTTCTGAAGATAAACAACAATATTGCAGGCTTCAACCCACAAAAACAAAGGCAACCCCTGATCATTAATCATCACTCTAGTAGCCCCAACAATAGCTCTGTTCTTCTTTTCAGACACCCCATTCTGTTGGGAGTTGTAAGGAACCGTGAACTCTCTCCTAATGCCCTCATGCGCACAGAAGTCAGAAAACCCACCATCGGTGTACTCACCACCATTGTCTGACCTCAAGACCTGAATCTTCCTACCTGTCTGCTTTTCCGCAAGAGCTTTGAAATCTTTAAAGCGACTAAAGACCTCACCCTTGGTCTTGAGGAAATATATCCAAGTCCCCTTAGAGTAGTCATCAATGAATATAACATAATACTCATAACCACTTGTTGTTGGCCCCGAAAATCGGGTCTACAACAAGGGGGATACCCGCCCGGTCCGGACCTTGGTTGGTAGCTCCTTATTCGTTTGGTATAGCGGGTCCGATTGGGGATATGGGACCAGTTTCCCAATTCAGTGTGTGTGTGTGAGAAAGATGGGTATTTCTGTTCTAAATGGAATACTTCTATCTTAATTCTAATCTAATGCTATGCTATTGTATTCTAATAAACAGAACAACATCAAAATTTATGCTAACCCGGGGTGTGATCTTTCTTTTATGCGATCTAAAAAGATTTCAAACAATAACTGGTAATAAAGATCATTCAGCTATTATAAGAAAATAATTCAATAAAGATGAACTACTTCGTATAAAAAGTTAGACGAAACAGTTGTGAAAACCTATCGCATAAATGAGCTATTCATACACTAAGCATAAATAAATAGCTATCACTGTACAAAAGTGCCAAATGATAACTCGGGCATCCACGCTATAATATATAAACAACTGAAAACTGAACATCACTTTAACGCATAAGCAGAAATGGTTAAGAGATAAAAGTACCATTTATAACTCGTCCTACTCATGAGCTTCAAGCGACAATTGATTTATCTCTCCTTGATTTAACATCCACTATGAGTACAGAAGTGTAACATCAGTAGCAGATATCAAAAGCAAATACCAATAAACCTTTTTCCATTCATTCATCAAAACCTCCTCGGAGGGTGCAAAAGTGCATGTTCTGAGGACAAGTTTTTGATAAATTTCTGGACCCTTCTCTAAATGCATGAGAAGGGTTTAAATACTACTGACTAATTCTAAAAATAAATTATTACAAAAATAAAGGATGCAGTTTAAATGACCGTCCTTTTTTCAGGAAAATAAAACAAAATTAAAACTAAAATTGAATCTAAAATTAAACTATTTTTGTATTTGGTCTTTGAAATCACATATATGCAACATCTGTTTAAGGAGAGTCGGCTGGCTGACTTCCGCTTTTAACTGGGCTGAGAAAACAGAATCTACAAGAGCTGGCGCCATTTTCTCGGCTAAATTTATGATGCACTTAACAGTCATCCACTGGCTATGTGGTTTCACCAAATATGTCTAGTAATAATCCCAGTTTAACTTGCTTAGCCCTTGGATTGCTTTGGCCTTTTCTTGAGCTCTCTGTTTCCAATCTGCCTCTAGTTGTTGTGCGTTCGGTAAGTATCCTGGAGTGGTCTCTGCGATCAAATTTTCCCTGTGTAAATTTTCATTTACACAATCAATAAGTCTGCTGGCTGCCGTGGCTGCTCCTTTTGCCGCTTGTTCTGCCTCTCTGATTTGCTCATCCCATTTGTTAAAGAGCATTTCCTTGTGGTTTTCATTTATTCTTGGTGCACCTGCTCTTTTACCCGCGTCCTTTTCTTGCCAAGCCAAATATTCAGTCACCCATTTATCAATTAGATCATAGTCACTTCATAAATCTACCACTTGATTAGTGGTTTTATCACTAATTTCACAATAATAACTCCACTGTGATATCTTTTGGCCCAATGCTTCTTGCTGCTGTAGTAATTGTTCGTTCAAGGAAATGGACTCCATAATAAATTCTGTAAGCTTAGGGTCGTCCTTGTGCATCTCTCGTAAATCCTATAATTGCTTTCCTTTCTCATCCAAACTTTTCTGATATCCTATCTGCATTTGCTGGAAGTCCTGTTGCAACTTCTCACGCTGTTTCTGTGCTTCATTATTGGCGTGGGCTTGTTGCAATTGTTGTTGCAGTGCTAGTATATGGTCTTCCTTTTCCTTTAGCAACTGTTGTACCTCAGATGCTTTGTCAATAGTCGTGGAGGCGTATGCTCCTACGATCTGAGATAGTTTGGTGAGATTTTCAGTAGGATTGCTAGTGGGATCTTTCCACAGGACGTCTAATTGTTCTGTGTTTTGAGAAAGCGTGTTTTCCAATTTCCTTTTCTTTCTTTGTCTTCTTGCTACTGCTTTGTGCTGTGGGCTATAAAATATATCTAGAGGAGGCATCTCTTCTATTTTCAGTACAAGCTCAGAGGATGGAGAAATAGGAATATGCTCCATATCTGAGACTTCGCTGACTGTTCTTGTGACTACTTCTTTTACTACCTGTGCATTTCTGACAGTTGTCTTCGTGGTTTGTCCTTCAAGATTGATCAAGTCGTTGAAGGTTTCCCATTCCTTGTCCAATTCAGCTATGATTGGCAGTGCTTGGATGACGAGAGGGGGAGGATCTCTTTGCGGGGAGGCAATAACCTGCTGATGTAGAAGTTCCTTTCACTGGGCAGTATCCTTTACTGACCCTTCGCTCTTATCCAATTCATTTCCGGATCTTTTAGAATGTTCAAACATTTCTTTTTCAGATTTGGACTTAGATCCGTTAGTACTTGAACTCCCACTAAGGCTAACACTTGGAGTTGGTTCTCTTGAGGGTTTTAGGCATAGTTTCTCTAAAGGAATATTGGCTAACCTTCTTTCCCTGTATATTTTGAACCTTTGGAATTCTTCTAGAGATAGTTGCAATTGGGCCGTGTGCAGAATTTCTTCCAATGTGTTTTTCAGTTGGAATATATCATCAAATAAATCCTTTTCTCCAGAGAACACCTTTATCTTGACTGTAGTTGTAAAATTGTGGGCAACCTCATGAGGGTCAAATGGCCTTCCTGTGAATTTGAATAGCTGTAAGCACATGATATTCTTTACTTCTGTGAAAGCGTGGCCTACATCAAATAGCGAAAAGGCCCCACAGGCTACAGGAAACTGTGGCCATATAGCCTTCTTTTTGTCCTTTAACTCTTTAGTTAGGCCACCTTCCCCACAGGTTTGATAGGGAATCTCTCGAGCTAAGAGTTTATCAGGGATATACAAAGGTAGGACATGAGGGGGTGCAGAACTTCCAAATACCCTGACATAAGTAAACAATTCTTCCCTGAACCACCTTGCGACAGTGAGGATGCCTACTTCTGCTTCAGGTGAGCATCTCGGAGGGTCTTTATTGTACAACATTCTATACAAGGGCAACATAATTCCATGACAAATTTGGTAGAAGTATGGAGTGAACTGAGAGTCCCATAACTCTTTCTGATAGACATGGATGGGTAAAGGGTCTTGTGTCGTCCACTTCCAACCCATAACACGAAGCTTAGAAACATAACATATTGCATCCATTATATATGTAGATAGGTAAAAAGGAGGATAAATTCTCTAAGCCACAGCTCTTTTGGACAGGTAACTGACAATGGCGGTGACCAAATTATCAGATAAGATTTTAGCCCAATCTACAATAGTGGCATTTGTGCCAGCATCCAATAATGGTAGCCATTCGGATGAAAATTTGTTGATATCTGGTATTCCAAATATTCTACAGAGCATGGCAGCAGCAAAGCAGTATGGGGAGGTAAGGGAACCAGTACTGTACATACCGTGTTTATCTTTCTTCAGCGGCTCGTCCCTCCTAGACCAGTCTTTGGTAGTTTCTGCCAGGTCCATGTTTTCCTTTACAAATTTCTCCGTAAACTACTTGTTGTAGGTTGCCTGTGGGTACGGTAGATGATACATGAGCTTCAAATCCTGCGCAGCGAATGAACCGATGAGTCCTTGACCATGAATTTTGAACTGTCTATTTTTGATTTCTGCGTTATCCAGTATCCATTTAACCATGTCCGTGTATGGGAGGATTTTTGGCCTCGCTCCTATCCGATGTAAAAATGAGCAAGCTAGCTCTGTTAGGGATGCTTCAGAAGAACTGTGTGAGCCTGCAACAGCCGTAACGTCCATTACTTTGGGATTCTCCTCTTCGAGCATATTATACATGCCTTCCCACGTAGCTATTCCCGCGTCTCTGTTACAAGCCGTGTCTGTATACAAAGGCGCCATTTTCTCTTCTTCGGAGCTCAGGGCTTTGCTTTTCTTTCCCATTTCAGCCTGCGTATTGCTTTGTATTGTCCTCTGTTCTCCGTTCCTGCAATTCACAAGTGAAGTAAAAATGAATGACAAGGAAGGGTGATGGGAAAGTTTTAAATGCCGCAGACATACCAAATATACCACCTTACGTGAAATGTTCTTTGGAAAGCACGCACCCATATTCCTTTAATAACTGACAACTAACTCCTTTATTAGCATTTAAAGCGCATAACCATGAGTCAGCTTATGGAAAATACTTTTCTTGAATAATGCACCCGAAAGATCTGCGATGGAGCGATTTTTCGATTTGCTTCGCAACATCGTAGATCGCAACATCGCAAAATCGTAGCATGGATCTGACATAACGTCGCAACATCTCTTTATCGTGAAATCGTGATATCGCAATATCGCAGATCGCAGGGATGTTATGTATGACAAATTTTGTTAACCTATTCCTTGCGAGATGCGATCTTGCGATCGGCGCTATCGCACATCGGCAGATTTTGAAGTGTTTTATGTAAGTTATGCTGAATGCGATGCGATATTTGTTCATTATCACTATCTCGCGAATGTTGGAATTGTGCTTGTAAGGTGGCATCCTGCTATCTTCTTGCGATGTGATTTCCCTCGTTAAAGATTTTTTACCTTATCATAAACTTAGATTATAAGAGTTCCCAAGGGGCTTCCTAAGCTTATGATGGTAACTTTATTTGCGGAAAGGAAATGTAAGCACTACTTTGATTTTCTTGGATTTTATCACTAAGGGTCCCCACTTATTTAGTATTGGCAATAACACTTCATAAGGAGGGGGGTTGTTGGTGGCCACAACACCACCCAAAGACACATGAGACATACGACCACTAACATCAGTATGAATCAAGTCTAGTATACCTGTAGATTTGTTATCGCTCGCTGGGAATGGGAACTTGGTGTACTTGCCCAAAGCACACCCTCTACAGGCCTCATAATGCTTGACACTGAAATCAGGAACTCCTGTAGTGATCTCCCTCAGTACTCTCAACGCTCCATGATGCATATGCACCATCCTCTGGTGCCATAACTCACACAAGTCTCTACTGCTGGTGGTACTAATGTGAGTGCTACCAGATGCGCTACTCACCAATGCTCTTGCCCACTGAAAACTAAACCTGCATAGTTTCCTAGAGGGGACTCCAATCACTTTGGCTGAAGTGATGGAAGCTCCCCTGGGATGCATCAATACCTACCCTCCTAAGAAAGTGATCTCAAACCCCTTCTCCTCCGTAGCAGACATTGAAATCAAGTTCTTCTTCATCCCCGGAACATACAAAACATCCATGACTTTCAAAGGAGGCAAAGACTCCCTCTCAAAGGTCACATTCCCCACACCATCAACTCTCATAGTGCGATCATCTCCTAGTACAATCTCAATATCAAGTGCCCTCTCTGCAAGCTCTGAAAAGAACTCCCGTGCACCTGTCATATGGCGGGAAGCCCCACTGTCTATGTACCAAACATCGGATGATGTACTCCTACTAGATGTAGAAGTAGAAATGCAAAGTCCTGGTCAAACTATGAAGGAAACTACTCTACCTGTGCTGAAGCTGTAGTACCCTTCTTCCCCTTGTTCTTCCTCTCAGGACACATAGCAACATAGTGTCCCATCTTCTGACATGCCCAACATTTGACTTTGGACATATCCGTATTGTTCTTCTTCTTCTTCTCCTTTCCCTTAGCCCCATTTGATGAGGCCTCTTTCTTGGCCTTCCCCTTGTTCTTCCCCCTGACTGTCAAGGCTACATCCTCCTCATCTGCTATCTTCACCCCACCACTACCAATCTTCTGTATCTCATGCTGCACACAAATCATCCCAAAATCTATCCCAATTGAGAAGATTCTCCCTAGAGGTAACAACATCTCCAAAGACCTCTCAAGACTTAGGAAGTCCTGCTACAGCTATCTTGACTAACTTTGTGTGTGCAACTGCCTCACCAATAGCAGTCAAATCATCACATACTTGTTTGACCCTGCCAAGATAATGAACTACACTTTCAGCCTTTGTCATCTTGATATTCTTCAATTGTTCTTTGAGTACCATCTTCTTGCTCTCATTGGTACTCTGATAGAGAGTGGTTAGAGCTGTCCACATTTGATATGCATGTGTTTCCTCTCACTCGAGGAACCACATGATCCTTCAGACTGTCCATCAAAATCCTTTTTGCCTTTGCATTATTTTTTGTGAATTGAGCAAGTTCATTTGCAATAGTAGGAGGTACAACCACTTGCCGCACTATGTCCCAAACTTCTACCTCCTCAAAAACTGTCTGAATTCTGTTCTTTCAAACGCCATAGTTGGATATCCCATCCAGTCTGTCCTCTATCCTTAAGAACATGGCCATGATTGTTGTCCAAAATTTACAAAACCAGGAAAATGGAGAAATGAACTTTTCAGCACACCTTGTTGTCCTAAAAGTTCACTCTGTGTGAAATTTCACCTTCTTGTCCCAAAATATTAGTTTGCTGTCTAAAAATTCAGTTTGTTGTCCAAATCACTGTTTGCTGTCCCAAACCACTGTCTGCTATTCAAACTGCAATTTTCAGCGTGTAGCTCTGATACCATGTTGAAATTTGATGACTAAAAAAAAGTTTCCTGCAATCCCAACCCGGTTTTAGTTTCACCTTATCACTCCCATTCAGCTAAATGCCCTTTCCCATAAACATATATTCAACATATAGAATTCTGGAAATGAAATTTTCAGATAAAAACACATGGCACTGTCAACACATGTTGAAAATAAATATGGACATAACCAGACCAGCAACACACATAAAAATACACACAGATTTTTGGTCAACTTAGACCTAGGCAAAACCCTTTCAATCTTCTCCGGAGAAAACCTGTTAGAGAGCTCTTCAAATTTATTTATCTTTCACGTTTAGGAAAAATACATTTGCAGACAAAACAAAATAGCGAAATACAACTTATCTCTTTAGCCCAAAACTCCTTGAGAACTGTGCCCACTTTAAACTGAAAATATGTACTGTACAGATACGACTGTACAGACTGTATGGATTTCCATACCGCTCACAGCATTCAATGCTGTTCGTACTATACCTTCTGCTGTCTTCTATGCCTTGATTTCCATGCCCAACTTTGCCCAGAGATTACTCTTTCAGCTCGCTGCAACAAATTTATCCTTCAAAACTTTTCTCTAGCTCTTAGCCTCCTTTCTCCAATCTGTTCATGAAAAATGAATGCAGTCTCTCTTTTCTTTTCCCCCTTTTGTTTCCTTAAAAGACTTTTGGGCAACCCTAAGATCTAATGCCTCAGATTCATTTAGATCAAGGGATGAGAATAAATGTGCATTTAATTATCACTTTCTATTTTTTAACTCACCCATTAAATAAAATGCTCACATTTTACTTTATGTCTAAAGTCACTTTTCACTTTATAATTTAACATTGACTTTATAAAGTCACTTTCACTTTATAAAGTCACACTTAGGAAAATAATTATTTTGAACACTTTTCCCTAAGTAGACACTTTTCCCTAGGTCCAAATTACATTAAATCAACAGGGCCTGCAAGATGTTTGTCAAAGGAAGTGAGTAGATGGTGGGAGATCTCAGCTATTGGTAAATGGACTCTTGAAATCCTTTGCTATGGGTAAGGATTACCTCATTTATTTTTTCATAGTTAAGTTTCAATCACACCTAGTGTACTGATTTTGTGATACCCAAGGTTTTTAATAATATCAGCAATCCTTTCTTTTTTTAGTAAAATGCTATAATAATGAGCTAAAGTCGAAATTTTTGTTTGTCATTATATTGACTCGACATTTTTTTAATCTCATGTTTCTCTATTGTTCTTTTGTTTGTGTTTGCATTTTTAACTACATGGTCGAGGTCATTTTTCATGAAGTATCAAGTAAAAAATTTGTTGCTTTTGTTTGCATTTTTAACTACATGGTCGGTGTCATTTTTCATGAAGTATCAAGTAAAAAGGTTGTTGCGAGGATCTAGTTACTCATTGCAATGTAATCTTATAAGTGGCATTTTAAACTCATTTCTCATCAAGCTAATTTTCATGCACAGGTCTCTGGTTATTGTGGCCTACTTTTGGGAAGTCCAGTCATCCTTTATGAGATTATAGCATTTGTCGTTCCAGGATTGACAAGGAATGAAAAGAAATTTCTGGGGCCCATTGTTCTAGGCTCATCAGTTCTTTTCTATGCAGGCCTTGTATTTTCTTACGCGGTGTTGACTCCAGCAGCTCTAAACTTCTTTGTAAGTTATGCAGAAGGAGTAGTGGAGTCTCTATGGTCAATTGATCAGTATTTTGAGTTTGTGTTGGTGCTTATGTTCAGTACAGGACTGTCTTTCCAGGTAATCCAGTTCAATCTCATTCTTTTTGTTTTTGCTAGTTTCTTAGAAATCTGAAACTATTTAATGAAATCCATTTTGATCTAAATTACATTAAATTTGCCACAATTTAGCTTGGTAGTATAAGTACTCTGATGATGTATATTTGAATTCTGACCTTTTCATGTATTATTATAGGATTATTCTAGTTACTTTAATAATACACAATCAATTTGCATGCTTGTTATCACATCAAGTATAGTCTCTGCACGTCTCTTTTTATTTTTAAGAACTTTCTGCTGCACATTTAGTTCTTGTAGGTTGCCAATTTGAAAAGTCAATTATATCCCATCGATATTTTTGTCAGCTACTCACTGGTACTTTTTGTTTACATTCATCTATAATTTTATAGACTTTGTAGACCTAATTACATTTTGAAAACTTTTATCTCTGTTTTCTTGAGGTTGTTTTTGATATGGTCTGTGAAATTTTAACAGGTTCCAGTCATACAATTATTGTTGGGACAAACTGGATTGGTGACTGGGGATCAAATGCTGTCAGTTTGGAGATATGTCGTGGTAGGTGCTGTGATTGTGGCAGCTGTGCTGACACCTTCAACTGATCCACTAACTCAGATGCTCTTGGCAGGACCACTTATTGGGCTCTACTTAGGTGGTGCATTTCTTGTGAAATTTACTGCACCCCGGGGTGAAATTAGTTAGTGACAGGAAGATGAAAATTAGAACAAGAATTATAGTGGTGCTTCCATGTACATCAAATATGCAAACTGTAAATTAAGTTCTTACAATTGTTTTAGCTTCAAAAAGTTGCGATGTTGTGTTAACATTGTGTTCTTTTTATCATGCTCATTATTGTCGCATTTCAAAGTCTGTTTATGGCATCAATGGTTTGAATTGGCTTAAAATCTTGCTCTGAGTAGTGTGCTTTAACCTGAAGTTTTTAAATCCACTTGAATGCATGGATGATAGAAACATGTGTTTTGAACTTCGGCTGCTAACATTAGCTTCTGTTTGACATAAGTTATATACTTAGGCATTGTTGCTGCAAACTCTAGTAGGCCCAGTGCAAAGCCTCGCTGGGTGGGGCTAAACCTTATGGCAACAAAAGAAAGGGTTGCCACTATCACCTCAACAACCTTTCTCCTGCTCTCTGGCTTCCCTAAATCACCTAAAGGATATTCTAATACTATGGCTTAAGGTGAGGAATAAAGGCCTATAATGTTGGGTTCAAGTATTCTATGCCTAGACAAAGAGTGAGGCCGCTATAAGTTAGGGTTTGGATGATATGCAATGAAAGGGTATTTAATGTCATATAGCAGCCCAATAACATATCTAACATATCTTAAAATGATATTTAACAACAAAGGATTAAAGATCTTCCAATGGAATCAAGGATTAGGCTAGGAAAAGTATTTCCAGGGTTGTTAGATATGCATAAATAGCAAAAGGGTGATGTAAGCCCTGATTAGGAGGATATGACCATGCACTATGCTAGATTTTGCCTTTAAACAATTTATAGATGCAAATCCTAATTTATGGCCACTCTCATCCACACAAAATTCACTTTAATACGTAAATCAGGGCTAGAAACCCTAGAAGCTGCCCTAGATGTCTAAGAGAGAGAAAAATAAGTTTTTTAGAAAAATTATGGATGATCAACACACAACGATTAGTACCTTAGCCTACTAGGGTTTAATGGAGTCTTTTAAGGTTAAAAATTCAAGGGAAAGATCTTGGAGTAAGGGGGGATGACTAGGGCAACCACTTTTAAAACCCTAACCATTATTCCTGCGATGGGATAAATTAAATATAGGGTTTTCATATTAAGAGTTTCCCTATAGGTCTCAAAGAAAATAATTTTACATGCAATAATAAAGCAAGATTTCAACAATAATAAATATTTAGCCATGGCATAATAGAAACAATAGTTTAGACATTCCACATGCAAAATATCAATGATAAAACAATAAACTAACAAAATTTTCTAGTAAGGGTACTACTTTCAACCCTAGAACAACCTCTCCATGCATAAATCACATCCACAACAAAGTCACACCAATAAAGACTACATATTGCCCATAGTAGCAAAAACGACTAACTCACACTCTCTTTAGAGAGGAAAAGAATGTAATGTGTAATGATGAACAAATGAAATGAGGGGAGTCTCTATTTATATGAGAAATACCCCACTCATTTCTACAATAATACAAGTAAAGAAGCCCTAATTACAAGTTTACTTTTAAGTGTTCCACAAGATAGAGGTTACAAGCTAACCTCCTAGCTCAAAATCATAACAAAGATGCCATAAATGTCCACATGTGGGATAAAAACTTCCTCAAGCATGATGCCATCCTCCAAATGAGATCTAAATGCCACAAATAAGTGTCATGTGGGATAGTGAGTGCTCCATAGCCCATGATGTAGCTTCTAGATATGGACATCCCTCCTAAGTGCCTCCATACCAAGATGTTATATTCATGTTGCCCAATGTCACCTTCCAAAGGGAAAGAGTTGTGATGTGGCACTCTCTCACTCAAGCGTTGGCGGTTAAAAGTGATGTGCAAGCCCTCCATTGTCATCATAAGGATGACCATCATCATTTTGGCTTCTGAACAAGAAATGCCCATCACACAACATCAAACCTAGCTTAGGGGCATCCTAGGTCCACTGGGCACATTGTTAATATTTCTAAGACCAAGCTTCATGGGGTGTACCTCAAAGTGTCAAGCATCATGTGGGTTCATCAAGTAGCCCAACACTCTGCTCTGGATAGGCAAAACTACATCAACAAGGTCATATTTTCTTTCTAGAATGGGTAAAACAACGTTTGCAATGCTGTTGAGAAAGTAGGAAAATCATCTCATGAGGCCTCTATTGTTGTGATGAAACCCCCTGACAAAATCCTCTCAAGATGAAGTGAAAATCAACAACCATTGGGCACAATAACCATGGATGCATCATAGTCGACCATACCTAATGTTGGGGGCACAATAACATTTCACACAAAGCTTACCGTCAAATATCTAATTAGATGTAGTCTCGTAAACAAGTTACCTCCTTATGTTAGGGATGGTTGGATGAATAATCCTATTAGGTGTTTCTAGCTGCCAAGGGTAAGTGACATTCCCAAGTTAGCCCATCAATCCATAGGTGTGTGTGGAATGGTGGCAACAGAGTGGGAATAACTTTAGGGTAAGGTGCCATAACCAGTGTCCAACTAATGGTGGTCCATGATCCTAAGTGTATAGATGTAAGGAAGGAGCAATCATTGAGGCATGAGTTATCCCTTTTCTCAACTTGTTTTTTCCAACCCTCTAGTGCACCTTTTACTTCTATATGATTTGCTTTGATTGGGTGGATAACTCAAGAGCCTAAGCTTGCTTTTCGAGATTTAGCATAATGGTTGATGTCGGCTAAGCCGACAATACCCACAATATGCAAATAAAATGCATAATCTCATTTATCCTAGGAATTTTAATCTCCCTGCCTAGTCAACCCTTCATGAATTACGGTTTAAGGCCCCTTAACAATGTCTCATGCGGAAATGTTTCGAAGACTATTCAACAGTCTAATCCTTAATTAACCTCTCTAGCGGAATCTTGTTCAACCCTCATAAACTTCCATTAATTTTTAAACCCGCGCATATTAACCATGCCTTCTTACTCTGGTCTCGGATTTACTCAACACCAATCATACCATGGTTAATTGCCCTTAACCCGCTTTATTTCTATAATAACTTCTTATAATAGAAATATGCATAAACCGCATTAACCTTACCTTTCCACTTTTTCCACAGCCTTGACACATTATCCGAGGCCCATCTTTATTGGTTCAATCTCCACCATCGATTTCATTCCATCAGATCAATGGCTGTTGTGTGATCTCCACTCGTCCTCTGGAACTCAATTAACTTTAACTCACGTATATAAACTTCTCGGGTCCGCTCCGCAATTGAATATCAATTCAACAACAACTAAACAACAATTGAACAACGACTGAACAACAACTGAACAACAATTGAACAACAACTGGTATTTGAACAGCAATCGGTCCCATGTTGACTTTCCCTTTTTGTACGAACGCTCCACTCTATGCTGTTGATCTTACCATTCAATCCGACGGTCGTTGATCCACCTGATCAACAAAGCCCATTGACATCCTCCACTGTTGATCTCCTCATTAATCTGACGGTTGATGATTCACCCGATCATCGCACATTGCATATCGCAATTTCTTCCGGCCAAGGTTCATTCACTCCTGAATGATGCGATGTGTTAAAATTGGCAACTAGGGCCAAAGTCCATGTGGGTCATCTTATTTATGACAGCTGATATTTTTATTGGATCCCTCTCATCGAGAGGTGTAGGATTGATCTAAAGATCATCCGATTCCGATAAGTATTTATCAAGTTATGAATTTATTTATGTTATAAAATAAATTGTCAAGTCGGCCAGCAATTTGAGTAGGCTCGGAAGCCCAATAGACATGTCTATTCATCATCCACGTTTTAGTATAAATAGAAGAGGACTTGTAGTCATTTTGCAACACATCCTCTTCATGTGTGGTCTCCTCCTCTCCATGTCTTTGGGTTTTGGTGAAGGAGAGACACAATGAAGATACGTTGGCACAAAGGTGATGCCCTAACCGTAGTAAGCTGCAGGCATATGAGGATGATCTACGCAGCAAACAGAAACCTAATACGCTGTCCAAGAAGCCTTATACATAGGCCCTTATATGCTATCTAAAAGTCTTATATGCAGGCCCTAATCTACACAGTCAACGATGCTCCTATATCGCAGTAAGTCATACACTGTAATGGGAGACACGCTATAACAAAGACGTTCATGGAAACACTTCATACGCAGCCATATATATATGCATAGCATGGAGATACGCTGTCATGAAGACACTTTCCATGCAGTCATCTGAACGCAGTCTTGTAAGAGAGTCACCTAGCCGCAGTAAGGGAAGACAATCATGATATACGCATGCAGAGCACCATTTACGCTGTCAAGATATATGCAGCTAGAACTCATCTTACATTTTGGGCCAAATCATATTTTGGCATAAGTATAGATCAATATATATATGTGTGTTGATCTGAGCTCCTGCTAGCTCGTATACCCTCAACAGTAATGAACGTTATTCTTGGTTATAATATCAGAACTCAAAGATGCAATCCTGATCTCGTTAAGGATGAGCCTCTCAAACGTTGTCACAAGCCTGTTGACAGCGTGAGGTAGACTAGATGGACAACATGTAAACCTTTGAGTATTGTAGGTGACAGCGTGGCACATAAGGTAGCCTTAAGGCTTGAAGGGTTGTTAGAAAGGCTGGAAGTTACAGTCATAAAAGGTAGCATCATGATGAATGAGATCATGAGCATGAGCAACATAATGATGCATGAGCATGGGCAACATGATGATAAATGAGATCATGGGCAACTTGATGATGAATAAGATCATGGAAGATGCAGCGTGATGAGTAACATGAAGATGAGAGCAGCTCAGTCATCAAAGTTCAACACATGTGACAGTACAGCAAGGTGTCACACGGTAATGTGCAGCAAATGAACGAGAGGCAGCACTATGATAGGTGAAGGAGTCACCTTAGAGAATCAGTTGAAGCAATATGTCTTCAACTGATCTCTGTAGATATCAAAAGTGAAAATGTTGACTTCTATTGTAAATGTACTATCTCTCTCACTTTCTCTGCTGAACTATGAAGAACATAAAAGAAGAATTGATTAAGGGTTTCCCCACATTGTGGGATTTGTCCTTGGTTAGTGCCACATCTTGTGTCCTCTTGTTTTGGCTTGTCTTTTGCGATTTATATTTAAGTTCTATCTGCAATTTACTTTAATGCTAATGTGATTGCTAATCTGGAAAAGATATTGGAAAATTAAAATAAATTGCTCTAGCATAGAACATAACTAAACTTAACATGGTATTAGAGCTGAGGTGAAGACAATGCCCAAGCAAGAGTGAAAGAGCAATCACCAAAGATAGTTAGAACAAGATAAAAGGATTAATGGGTTCCTCATCCCTCTTCAAATTCACCCTGGGTGAAGTCGAAGCAGAGAATATTATCAGAATGGCGTAGTGGAAGGTTCTGATGGCCTACCTAAAGATCACTTCATTGGGAAGTTCGGATCTAAGGTTGGAAGGAAAGACAGATGCCTTCGTTACAATAAGTTTGGCCATTAAGAGAAGGAGTGTCTGAATGGCAGAGACACTTCTCTTGATGAAGAAACAAATCATTCTAGGGTCAAGGGAATGATAGGTAATACAGTTCATCAAGGAGAAATGGTCGACTCTTCAAAGAAAGCAAGGAACCCCAGGCACTTCATCGGATAGATAATCATGGGATTATACTTGGAGCCGATACCACCTATCCCGAAAAGGGTGAAGGGAATGTTACCCCTCAATTGAACGAGGGTAACTCGATTCATTTACAAAATCTCTTTTATGTACCTGATCGCAAGAAGAACCTGGTGTCCAATGGAAGTCAAAGGTTACAAGGTGGCACTCATCGATGGAAAGGTACGTGCTTGAAAATAGATTTTTCAAAGATGTTTTTGAGTTCAGGGTTGTATCAAGTTGCAGGAAGTCCACTGGGAACCATGTCCATTGACACATCACCGGAGGTCTGTGAATCAAATGGTGACAGGGATGCTTGAATTCAAAAAGAGCATGAAGGTACATGTCTGAGATGTACTGAAGGAAAATCTTATAAGGGGACCATTCCCCTCATGCCACAGGTCCACAGGTTTGGAACTAACCTGAGGAGTTTGAGGTTCATGATCGGGAATCTCATGTATGTAGGTGGTAGGAAGCCCTCTATGGCTTGAAGCAAATCATCCCGGGCATAGTATGAGAGGATCAATAGCTGTCTGATGAAGCTGAGATTCACTAGGAGAGAAATCGATCCAAACCATTACTTGAAGGTTGTGGATGATAGACCTCTCATACCAGCACCTATGTCTGACAGGTGCAGACCCTCTCATTTGTAGGAGATAGAGGGAGTTGGATTCTGAATGTGAAAAGATAAACTGCAAGCCTGTGACTACCTCGAGGATCTTAACTTTCAAGAAGTTATATGGTAGTGATGACGGACCAGATTTGGGAAATGCCTCTGAGTTTCATAAACTCATTCGCGTTGATGTTCTTGGAGAACCTCCGTCCAGACATATGTGTTGTAGTTGGCATGGTGAGCTCATATTTGGTGGAGCTTCACTAGATTGGTGCCTAGAATCTTCTGAGATATCTTTAGGTCACAATCTCTCATGGATTGAGATACACTGCCTAGAGTATTTCAAATGCTGAGTGGGCAGGCAATGTGAAGGATCACTAGAGCACTTCTCAGTGCTGGTTCTCCTTGGGATCTGCTTCGATATCTTGGATGAGCAGGAAGCAGAAGTCGGTGGCTTTGAGCTCTGCCGAGGCAGAGTATATTGCTGCTAGCATGGCTACCTGAGAGGCAGTCTGGTTATGAAAGCTCTTCAGTGAGCTGTTTGGATACCACTATGTAGCAAGATGATTAGTTCTCCTGTGAGGTCTGGATGATGTGTTCTCCATGACGACTATGTAGCAAGATGATTAGTTCTCCTGTGAGGTCTGGATGATGTGTTCTCCAAGATGACTATGTAGCAGGATGATTAGTTCTCCTGTGAGGTCTGGATGATGTGTTCTCCATGACGACTATGTAGCAGGATGATTAGTTCTCCTGTGACGTTTGGATGATGTGTTCTCCATGACGATTATGTAGCAGGATGATTAGCTCTCCTGTGAGGCCTGGATGATGTGTTCTCCATGGCGATTGTGTAGGAAGATGATAAGTTCTCCTGTGAGGACAGGATTGATTAGTTCTCCTGTCGAGGCATCCTACCCATGCAGTCTGGGACTCATGGGAAGTACCTCTTATCTGATCATTGAGCAGGGAAATGAGGATAAGGACCATAGTAGTACCGATGGACGCATCATTGTATCTACCGTACTCCCTATGCTAGGATGACCTTCATTGATCTGGGATCAATGATACTGGTTTGGGACTAGTTGTAGGAGTTGTACCCACTATGACGCTAACTTCGGGTCGGTTGAGACTGGTTTGGGACCAGTGGTACATACTCTAAGACTGACTTTGGATCAGTGGAGGATTGGTCTAGGACCAGTGAGAGTGGTACATACTATGACGTTGACTTCGGGTTGGTTGAGACTGGTCTGGGACTAGTGGTACACTCTTTGAGACTGATGATACTGGTCTGGGACTAGTAGTAGGAGTGGTACCCACTATGACGCTGACTTTGGGTCGGTTGAGACTGGTCTGTGACCAGTGGTACGCACTATGAGATTGACTTCGGGTCAGTGGAGAATGGTATGAGGCATTCTCGATCAATTCTTCTTCTTCATGGTTCAACAAAGCAGAGCTGAGCAGAGCCAGCAGACATGAGCAGAGCTGAGCAAAGCAGAGCAGAGCCAGCAGAGTTAAGCAGAGCCAACAGAGTTGAGCGGAGTTGAGCAAATTAAAGCAGAGCCAACAGAGACAAGCAGAGCCATCAAAGTTGAGCAGAGCTAGCAGAGCAGAGCAGAGCCAACAGAGCTGAGCAGAGCAGAGCAGAGCCAACAGAGCTGAGCAGAGCCAACAGAGCTGAGTAGAGCAGTGTAGGGCACTGATGGCAGAGATAGTATAGTTGGACATATAGATCAGCAGATGGAGTTCTCCCTAGTTGAGAGGGAGTGTTAAAATTGGAAACTAGGGCCAAACTGCATGTGGGTCATCTTATTTATGACAACTGATATTTTTATTGGATCCCTCTCATTGAGAGGTGTAGGATTGATCTAAAGATCACCGATTCCGATAAGTATTTATGAAGTTATGAATTTATTTATGTTATACAATAAATTGTCAAGTCGGCCAACAACTTGAGTAGGCTTAGAAGCCCAATAGACGTGTCTATTCATCATCCACGTTTTAGTATAAATAGAAGAGGACTTGAAGTCATTTTGCAACACATCCTCTTCATGTGTGGTCTCCTCGTCTTCATGTCTTTGGGTTTTGGTGAAGGAGAGACACAATGAAGATATGCTGGCCCAAGGGTGATGCCCTAACCGTAGTAAGCCGCAGGCATATGAGGATGATCTACGCAACAAACAAAGACCTAATATGTTGTCCAAGAAGCCTTATACGCAGGTTCTTATACGTTGTCTAAAAGTCTTATATGCAGGCCCTAATCTACACAGTCAAGGAGGCTCCTATATCACAGTAAGTCATACGCTATAATGGGAGACACGCTGTAACAAAGACGTTCATGGAAACACTTCATAAGCAGCCATATATATATGCATGGCATGGAGATACGCTATCATGAAGACACTTTCCACGCAGTCATTTGAACACAGTCCTGTAATGGAGAACCCAGTCTTATAAGAGAGTCACCTAGCTGTGGTAAGGGAAGACAATCATGATATATGCATGGAGAGCACCATATACGCTGTCAAGATATATGCAGCTAGAACTCATCTTATGTTCTGGGCCAAAGCATATTTTGGCATATGTATAGATCAATATATATATGTGTGTTGATCTAAGATCTTGCTAGCTCATATACCTTCAGCAGTAATGAACATTATTCTTGGTTATAATATTAGAACTCAAAGATGCAATCCTGATCTCGTTAAGGAAGAGCCTCTCAAATGTTGTTAAAAGCCTGTTGACAGCGTGAGGTAGACTAGACGGACAACATGCAAACCTTTGTGTATTGTAGGTGACAACGTGGCACATAAGGCAGCCTTAAGGCTTGAATGGTTGTTAGCAAGGCTGGAAGTTACAGTCATAAAGGGCAGCATCATGATGAATGAGATCATGAGCATGAGCAACATAATGATGCATGAGCATGGGAAACATGATGATAAATGAGATCATGGGCAGCATAATGATGAATGAGATCATAAGCATGGGCAGCTTGATGATGAATAAGACAATGGAAGATGCAGCACGATGAGCAGCATGAAGATGAGAGCAGCTCAGTCATCAAGGTTCAACACATGTGACAGTACAGCAAGGTGTCACACAATAATGTGCAACAATTGAACAAGAGGCAACACTATGATAGGTAAAGGAGTGACCTTAGAGAATCAGTTGAAGTAATATGTCTTCAACTGATCTCTGTAGATATCAAAAGTGAAAATGTTGACTTCTATTGTAAATGTACTATCTCTCTCACTTTCTCTGCTGAACTATGAAGAACATAAAAGAAGAATTGATCAAGGGTTTCCCCACATTGTGGGGTTTGTCCCTGGCTAGCGCCACATCTTGTGTCCTTTTGTCTTGGCTTGTCTTCTATGATTTATATCTAAGTTCTATCTGTAGTTTACTTTAATGCTGATGTGATTGCTAATCTGGAAAAGATACTGGAAAATTAAAATAAATTGCTCTAGCATAGAACATAACTAAACTTAACACGATGTGATATTAATCCAATGGTTAGCATCAACTGTGATCCAACGATTTGCGGCCCTTCAACTAACACGTGAATTTCTAAATGCTCAACTCCTGTAGTTGACTTCACATAAGTGTTTGAATTTGCGATCAACGACTAAGGTTGATTGCGGGCCTTCAACTGTGATCAAGACTTTCCGCACTCTCCTATCCCCGCGATCTAGTCCTCCGCTATTCTTCTTCCGCCATTCATATCCGTCAATTTAAAACATCTGAAGGTTCTCGTTCCTTTCTGCCTACTCCATGTTTCGGCCATTTCTTAGTGTTCCTGTGGTTTCAGGTTTCTTCCAGGGTTCTGGTATTTAGCTGTTCTGCATCACAACTTCCTCCTTAACTCCGCTCGTTCCTTTATGCTTCCTTCATCTCCACTGTAACATTAAAGGCTTCCTCCTGTACTGTTGGTGTGAACAAAGTTGTAACGCCTCCCTGTCACTCTTCTTTGTATTTCGCCTCTGATTTTGCACATGCAACTTATGTTACATAGAACTACTCTAGTTCACACATAGATTATAGCTAAATTACTCCACACACACACACAAACTCAGAATCGAGTTGTTTGTATTAATAAACATGTATTTACACAGTTTCTTCTCTGCGGCCTGATTTCCAATATCAGTGGCCTTTGTTTCACAATTTGCCCATAGGCTTACAATCAAACTCTTCACACTCTAATTCCTAACTAACTAGCTGACCCCTGACTATGCCTTTTAGGCCTACATTTATACAAAAGGATTCTACAACCAATTCCTGGTTTAGATCCATATCCTTCTCAACAAAATCCTAAAATCTCTTCCTTATCTCTAAGGATCCTCTGTAATCCACAAATTTATGAATTAACTCCTAATCTAAGATTTGCAATTAATTCTTAAATCTCTCAATCTCTCAACTATTGTGATTCTCTCATGTTCTCCTACATTCGAGCACATTTACAATATGCTTCACAATACTTAATTAATTCTTATTTTCATTAAAATCACTCACTTGAAACCTAAGTAATTACATTAATTCAACACTTAGGAAACCAAATGCCTTAAAATACAAGACCCCCTATGTCTACTAAAATACAATGATATTGTTGAGCCGAATGCTCCTGCATTAGACTCCCAAAATAGAAAATGTCCATGATCTCCTGATCATGTGTCTTCATATGTTGATAGGAAACCTCCAAGGTTTAGTTTGTAGTTGTCTGAATGCTTTGCGCCTCTACTGTTGTTGTATGTCTACTATCTTCTATTTTATTTTCCTCTCCTTGTCAATCAGGTTCAAGCTCTGATTGATCATCCTTCCTACTGCTATCAATCTTCTCCATCTGGATTGTTTCATCATCAACTGCCATAGTTTTTCAATTTCCATTTCCAGCACATCCTTGGGCTGGTCCATACTTTGCCACTTACTGTTACCTCTTTCTCTTTGTTTCAGGTTGTTGTTGCTGTCTACTAACTCTTCAAACTTTTGTTCTTCACCTTGAAGTTGTCGAATTCTATCACTTACTCTTTCTCCTACGCTTACTTTTTCTTTGCTAATTTTTACTTGTTCTCTCATTCTTACTTGTTCTGCCTCGCTTTCATCCTTAGTCTTTTTCATGATTATCTCTTTCTGTATTGAATCCTGACGGTCCATCATTCTCTCCAACAATTTAACATCTTTGTTCCATGGATTAAATACTTCCACAAAATCTTCCTCTTTCATTTTTTTTTTGGTTGCTCATCTGTGCCAAATTTTCTCCAGTGTCTGCAACTAAACTTGCACTCACCAAACAATTATAAAAATAAAAATCACAAGGCTCTTGTGCCTTTTCTTCCTTTGGCAACACATCAGTATGCTGCTCTGATTCTTCCTCCTCTGTCAGCACATCAGTATGCTGATTTGAATTCTCAACCGAATTCACGAGACTGTCAACTAGTCTCTCCTCCACACCATCTATTTTAATAATGTATTCCTGTCCTTTCCAGCTATAGTGAAATTCATTCTCATTCAGTTTTGATTTTACAACCTGAACACTTACTTTTTGGTTTTCTAGCCTTTTCTCCAAAAGATTTAACTCATGCCATAAATTTGCCATCTCACTTGGAATTTTTAAAAGCTTTGTACAATCCTCACTATCTTCTTTGTCACAAGTATAACTTCTTGTTGACACTACTTCATTCTTGATTAGAATAAAATTCTGATCCTCCATCTCTGTGATAGTTTTAGATGTCTGTCCATCACTCTCCCTTTGGCCATTTAAGAAAATCAATTCCTCTTTGTCCTCATCAATAGCAAATTCCTTATCATAAAACATAACCGTCTCATCTCTACTAAAGATATTTCTTCCACTAAGCAAGGAATTTATGAACTCCTTCTGCTGTAATAACTTAACGTGATCTTCATTTGAAAGACAGTTATCATCATACTTTACTTGGCAAATTTCATCTTCATTCAAGATAGTTCCATAAAATGGTTTGTCTTCTGCAGTACTTGCATTCACACACAACTTGTCAGTTGTAACCACAAGACCTCATGATCTCATTTGATGATTCAATCACCAAGTCCTCTACATGACTCAGAAATATTTCAATGGTATTCTCTTCAATCTCATCAAGTCCTTCACTTGATTGCTTGATATCCTTCTCTACTTCTTCTTTTAGAACAAAATTTAGATTCTGCTTGTCTTCTTCCTCCTTTACGACAATATCAAAAAATTGTCCTTCTTCACATGTTTCACTTGCAAACACACATATTATCAGATTTAAAATCATGTGACCCTTTGGTCTCACTTGAAGTTTCAATCTTCAAGTCTTCATCTTCACCCAAAACTTCACCCTGCTCTGGTTCACAAATGGACACTTCCATTTCCAACTCAGCGTCTAGTGGCCTGGGTGCAAGCGATATGAACAAACGTTTAGACCCTGAAACAATTTCCTCTAATTTTGGCTGAATCTCTTCTTCAATCCCAACTGGAGTATCAGTCATCTATTCCTAGACTCACTGTTTTATAAACTTCCCCTTTTTAGCCACTATTTCCAATCCCTTTCGTTTAATCACCCCAACCCTTGTTATCGAGAACAATTTCATACCAGAGCCGCTGTTTCTCACTATTGGAGCTGTAATTCCATAGGAATTACATAATACCCTATCGGCGCTGTTGAAAATAGCAATAATGCATTTATACGTAAAATACACTATCGGCGGGTTAAAATGCCGTAATGCAATTATACATGAAAATACACTGTCGGTGGGGTTATTCCATTATAATCGGATCCGAAGGTAATATAAACCATGGATTAATAAAACTTGAGATCCACCTTAAACCCGTCGCCCCTCTTCACCATTGATCTCTTTAAGATCCAGTAGCTCAACACTTCCTGACCTTGAACATACTCCACGGTTGTGGATTGTCGATCTTGTTCCGCGAGATCTAACGGTTCATACACGTTTCGGTTGGCAGGTCCGCGCACTCCAAATCCGCCCGAAAAGGTGGTTTCTTCCGCTCTTCTCTCTGCTATGTGGCACAAAGTGTATGGAATCAAGGCCAGAAGGGAAATACCACTTACGGTCTTCCGTCCACCCGAAATCCGCCGCAATTTCTCTAAACTTGCGATGCGATAACTATACTCTGTCGATCCAACGGTTGCGATAGATCGCGATCTGACAGTCATGAATAAATCGCATATCGCATAGTTGCAATCCTCCAAGCCAGGTTCTGTCTGCTCTAAAGAGCCGATCCGATAACCTTACGCACCCGATAGGCTATAAATCCTCTCTATAGTGTTTTGGATCCTAATGTGTCGCAACTTCGGACTTCAACAGTTCAAAAGGCCAGTCCCTCTCCCCTCAAGCGCCATGATGCGATAGTGTTTGCGGACTTGATATGGGTATCAACCACACTTAATAAAATTTCAAGTCCGGATTCTCAATTCATACTAAGTTTTCCGTTGGTTCTTAGTGTAAACCAGAATTTGGCTTGTGGGACTAAATGAGGCGTAAAATGGAAAAAGAGCACAACGATATGAAGGAAATACACTCAAATTGACTTCAATCAAAGTATTAATTGGAAAACCAAGCCAAACCACTGTTGTAAAGACTCAAAAGGAAAACACTGCGTGAAGCCAGGTACGCATAAAATATCAGATTTTAATAGACAAACAGGTGTTCGTAATGCATATAAAGGGTTTCGGAGATCACGACGTCTTTGGGATTGACCTATTCACAGAGATGTCTGCTCTTTTCTTCAGCAATACGAGATAAACACATTCGGTCAAAATCCTCTTACAATAACATAAAATTTACATATATGCTAGTTCGTTTTAACAACCAGATCCTAAAACAGAGGCTTAAATTTATTACTAATATTAGTTCTACGAGACATTCTCCTCGAGAACTTCCACTATGCTAACTAATCCTATCTGTTCTGCGAGGTATTCTCCTCGAGACTCTCCACTACAGCTTAACTAGTTAACATTTATTACATCATGATTTATTCCTAGATTCTATCTCTATGCTTAACTAGAAAAACATGGAAATTGATGGCTAAAGGATCCCACTCCTTTGCTTGTAGATTTTTTTGTATTTTTGGAATAATTGAAGTTTTTTTCCCTCCAAGTCTCATGTTCCTGCATCGGACTCCTGAGGACAAAATTCTTCAGGGGCTCTTGTCCATGAGCTCTTCTACAGAACTGCCCAACTTCTGTAGCATGCTTTCTATTACCCAAGTAGCTTCAAAAATTCGCTGATCCTTCCATTTGACCAAATACTGAATGTACTCTTGTCCTCTAGTTTTCTTGAACACTTTCTTGTCCAAAATCCTTTTTGGTTGTAATTCGTTTACTGTACGTAACTGTTTTACCCAGTCAATTTCCTGTGTCTCTTCATCCTTTCTATTTCATCTGCAGTTTCACCTTCGTACTTGTATAGATCAGCAACATTGAAAATTGGAGATATTCCAACATTAGAGGGTAATTCAATTTCATATGCATTTGCAGAAAATTTCCTTAATATTTTGCATGGTCCAATTTTTTTGAACTTCAATTTGTTATACTCCCTCTTTGGAAATCTTTCCTTTCTGAGGTGTGCTAAAACCAAATCTCCAACTTCAAAGTTCACCTCTCTTCTTCTCATGTCTACTCTGGTTTTGTACTTGATGTTACTATCATGCAATTGTTGTTTCACTTGCTCATGTTTTGTTTGCATTTCTGAAGCAAAATCTTCTCCCTCTGCACTTCTCATCTCATCCTTTCCAAAGTTTCTTAACTCAGATACTCCTCTTGGATGCATTCCATAAACTATATGGAATGGACTCTGCCCTGTACTCCTGTTAGGTGAGTCATTATATGTATATTCAGCTTGTGCCAACACTTGATCCCAATGCTTTGGATTTTCTGCAGTAAGGCTCCTTAAAAGATTACCCAAACTCCTATTCACAACTTCAGTCTGTCCATCAGTCTGTGGATGATAGGCAGAACTGAAACTCAGTTTAGTTCCCAACTTCTTCCATAGTGTCCTCCAGAAATGTCCAACAAATTTGGAATCCCTATCTGAGACAATACTCTTAGGCAACCCATGCAATCTTACAATCTCCTTGAAAAACAAATTAGCAATGTGAGTAGCATCACTGGTTTTATAACATGGAATAAAATGTGCCATGTTTGAAATTATGTCCACTACAACAAAAATTGAATCATTTCCTTTTTGAGTCTTTGGTAAGCCCAAAACAAAATCCATACTTACCATATCCCAAGGCCTATTTGGAATTAGTAATGGAACATACAAACTTGTGTTTTGGCTTCTTCCCTTTGCATATTTACAGGCTTTGCAAGTTTTCACATACTTTTCCACTTCAGATCTCATTTTCAGCCAGAAATAAAATCTGTTCAATTGTTCAAAGTCTTCTCTATACCAAAATGTCCTGCAAGTCGACCACTATGTTTCTCTTTGATTAAGTTCTCCCTCATAGAACAGTTTGGTATGCACAATTGATTTCTCTTAAGCAGCAGTCCATCTTGTAAGAAATAATCCAACCATTTACTCCTATCCATCAAAATAGGATTCTTACAAGCTTCAAATGCCTCTTTAAAATCTGAATCTGTTTCATACAATTCTTTAAGAAAATCAAAACCCAACACTTGAATTTGACTCTCTAAGTAATACATTTCTCCTACTTAAGGCATCTGCAACTTTGTTTGATTGACCATTTATGTGCTTCAAGACAAAATGGAAACCTTGAAGATACTCTACCCATTTGGCATGTTTCTGGTTAAGCTTCGGTTGCTACATAATATACTGCAATGCATGGTTATCTGAATAAAGTATGAACTCTTTTGACATTAGATAATGTCTCCACTTCTTCAATGACTGCACCACTGCATAAAACTCTTTATCATAAGAAGAATACTTCTTTGAATCATTCAACTTTCCACTAAAATAAGCTATATAGGTTTGTCTTCCCGACTTAAAACACCTCCAATAGCTTCTCCATTGGCATCACATTTTACTTGGAAAGGTTTACTGAAATTAAGGAAAACCAAAATAGGTTTTTCAGTGATCTTCTTCTTCAACAGCTGAAAATTCTTTTCTGCTTCAGCAGTTCATCTAAATCGCCGTTTATCCTTCTTTATGGTCTCAATAATAGTAGCATTGATCTTATTAAAATTCTTTATGAATTTCCTATAAAAGCTAGCAAGACCATGAAAACTTCTTACCTCAAAAACACTTTTAGGTGAAGGCCACTCCATGATTGCCTTGATCTTCTTTGGATCCATCTTCAACCCTTTAGCAGAAATAATAAAACCCAAATACGCTAACTCCTCTTTCATGAATGAACACTTCTTCAAATTCAGCAATAACTTCTCTTGCTGTAGCCTCTGTAAGACATAATTCAGATGTCTTATGTGCTCCTCCTTAGACCTGCTGTAAACTAATATATCATCCAGATATACTATTACAAATTTACCAATAAATTCTTTAAGGACTTCATTCATGAGTCTCATAAATGTACTTGGTGCATTTGACAACCCAAAAGGCATTACTCTCCATTCATACAATCCTTCATTTGTCTTAAAGGCAGTTTTCCACTCATCCCCTTCTCTTATCCTTATCTAATGATACCCACTCTTAAGATCTCGTTTTGTAAAATACTTTGCTCCACTCAAACAATCCATCAAATCTTCAATTCTAGGTAAAGGAAATCTATACCTGATTATGATTTTATTGATGGCTCTTTGTTAAATTTTAGGTATGTTCTATGCGAGAGCAATTTATTTAAATTTTCACAGTTAGCAATCACATCAGCATTAAAGTAAACTGCAGATAGAACATAAATATAAATCGTAGAAGACAAGCCAAGACAAGAGGACACAAGATGTGGCGCTAGCCAGGGACAAACCCCAATGTGGGAAACCCTTGATCAATTCTTCTTTTATGTTCTTCAAAGTTCAGCAGAGAAAGTGAGAGAGATAGTACATTTACAACAGAAGTCGACACTTTGACTTATCTAGATCTGAGCATGGATCATCTCCTATAACGATGATACATGAGATCAGTTGGACATTCTGCTAAGGTGACAACTTTGCCTATCCATTTCGTCCATTTACTACACCTTATCGTGTAGCACTATCTCATCTGCTTTCATCATCATGTTGCCCATTATTTTGCATCTTCCATCATTATGCAACCCTATTCATCATCATGCTGCTCATGCCCATTATGCTGCATCATACATCATTGTGCTGTCTCATCCATTAGCATGCAGTCTCATTGTCCTAATCATGCTTCCCTTTAGATCATTGTGATCATGCTGCCCTTTACATCATTATGATCATGCTGCCCTTTACATCATTATGCAGTGCCATTACTGATCATGCTCATATACATATATATGATACTTTTCACTGTTCTTAGAAACATGTTTAGACTGCCATATGCTACGAATCTCTTCATTGAACCCTTATCTCATCATCTAGTCATAGTTGGTTGTTTATGCTGATTTAGTTCAGCGGTTCCTTAGCCTATCCGAGGATACAACCAAACCCTAGGTCTATCCCACATAAAATGTGGATACATTTTCTTATGAAGTATATATATAGTATATCATATATATATATATATATATATATATTTGCGTATATGACTGCGTGGATGTTCATTACTGCTCAACGTTAGGGTTTCCATAACTGTGCGAACTGCGTGGATCCCTCCTGTGCATACATATATGCTCAGCGATATATATATAAATCTTCATTATATATCTAATATTATACTATATATATATATAATTCCATTGCCTGTATGTATATATATAATCATATATATATATCTATATATATATATCTAATATATATATCTACATATATATATATATATATATATTGCCATTGCCTGCGAATATATATATCTTGGTGTGTTGTATTATTGCCTGCGGCTCTGCGTGCTTGTTATCACTGCGGTTGCATATTGATTGCGGCTTTACTTCACCTTTAATATAGATACCCTCTGCGGCTTTATGACCATGACTGTGCATTGATTGCGGCTTCATGTATTGACTCGATACATAGAATACGCTACATCCGTATGGAGTCTGACTGCGAGTAAGGATCTCTGCCCTGTGTATAATTAGGGCATCACGTTCACTGTACAACATAACCATGAACATCATACAAGTGTAACTCCATGAAGAGTGTAACCATGAACAACATATAAGTGTGTCTCCATGAACAATGTATTAGGCCTCTCCTGAGCAACGAGTTAGAGCATCACTTTTACTGTTTATAGATGTCTTCATGACTGCGTTAGATTAGGGCATCATTTGCAGCTAGGCCATCATATTCTTTTTGTGTCTCTCCTTCTCCAAAAACCCAAGACATGGAGAGGAGGAGATCACATCAAGAATGTATGTCCAAAATGACTTCAAGTCCTCACATATTTATACTAAAAACGTAGATGATGAATAGTCACGTCTATTGGGCTTCTAAGCCTACTCAAATTGCTGGTTGGCTTGATAATAATTCCATAATCAAAATAAATTCATATCTCCATAAATACTTATCGGAATTGGATGATCTTTAGATCAATCCTACACCTCTCGATGAGAGGGATCCAATAAAAATATTAGTTGCCACAAATAAGCTGACCCACATGGAGTTTGGCCCTAGTTGCCAATTTTAACACTCTTGAATCAGTATACATTCTCCAGCCTCCATTTTTCTTTGGACTCAACACTGTTGGTATTGCACAAGGGCTCAAGCTTTCTTTGATCAACCCTTTGTCAAGCAGTTCCTGAACCTACTTCCTAACCTCTTCATTTTCTGTGGGAGTCTTTTTGTAAGCTGCCTTGTTAGGTAGATTTGCTCCAGGAATCAAATCTATATGATGGCTAATTCTTCTAATGGGTGGTAACTCATTAGGCAAATCATCAACAGTGATATCAGAATAGTTGTCCAACATTTCTTGAATTTCAATGGGTAAATCAGAAACTTTAGTAGAAGTCATTATTACCTTGGGCTTGCAAATTACAGCAAAATTTACCTCATTCTCTTCAATTTGCTGCAAGTATTCCTTTCCTCCCAGTAATAGAGTTTTTGGATCAGTCTTCTTTCTTGATGCATCCTCTTCTCCCATAGGCAGCAATGTATGATTCATACCATCTTTACCAAACTTGTAGGTGTTTCTTTTCCCATCATGCATAGCTCCTCTGTCATATTGCCAAGGTCTTCCAAGCAATATGTGACACAATTTTATCCTTATATTTGCCCAACTGCAACTCCACTTCACACTGCTCATTCACTAACAACCGATGCCCCTTTGTAACCATGACACCTTGTAAGGTGTTGGATGTTTCATTGTCTTTAGCTTCAATTTCTCCACCACTTCTGTAGAGACCAAATTATCGGTGTTGCCACTATCAATGATCATCTGACAACATTTCCCTTGAACCTTACACACTGTTCTGAGCAAAGGCTTTCTTTGTGATGTTTCAACTATCTCCTTTGCAAAACTTTATTGACTACCAAAGATTCTCCTCTCTCTGGTATATTTTCTTCTTCTGTCATTGCTGTTGCTTCTTCCTCAACTTGAGCAACAATTGCATTCCTCTAATTTGTTCCTGCATTCTCTGGGCACTCAAAAGCTCCGTGTCCCAGTTTGTTACATCTGTAACATCTTACTTCTCTTCCTCTGCCTCTGCCTCCTCTTCCTCTAGAAAAACTCCCTCTGCCACTTGCATCACCTCCTGTGGTTGTATGCTGGGTTGAGCTGTTGGTAGCTCTATCTTTAGGTGCTGTAGATCTTCCTCCTCCACCTTGACTTCCCCTTTCCTCGGAAAATACCTCTCCTTTTGGCAGACTGCTTCCTCATGAGTTTTTCTTCAGCTTTCAGTACCATCTGATAAGCTTCTTCTACTGTTTTAGGAGACAATATACTTATCTCATCTTGAAGGTCCATCCTAAGACCATGCACATATCTAGCCACCTTCTCATCTGTATCCTGAGTTTGTCCAGCTCTTATGCTTACCTTATAGAATTCCTCTGTGTATTCTCTCACTGTCATAGACCTCTGTCTAAGATTCTGCATCTGTCTAAACAAGGTTTGCTGATAATTACTTGGTAGAAACTTACCTCTTAGCTTTGCTACCATCCTATTCCAATTTTTGATTGGTTGCTTGCCAAGGCTCTTTCTTTCTGCCTGCACTCCATCTCGCCAAAGTGCTGCATGTCCTTTTAGCTTGGTGACAACAAACTTTACTTTCTTCTCATCTTTTGTTTCTTCATAATCAAAGAATTTCTCCATGCCATTAATCCAGTCTATCAATTCTTCTGGATTCAATCCTCCTTCATATATTGAAACCTCAGTCTTTGGCCTAGCTGTGGATCTCAACACTGATTGGAAGAACCTCATCTCAAGAGTAACTGCTATAGTTTCCTCCTCTCCTTCAACTTCAACCTCAGGCTCACTAACATCTCCATCATCTATATTTCTCCTTGCTGTTAATGCTTCCATTCTAGCCTGCATCTGTTGCACAACTTCCATCACTTCAGCATTTGCAATTGGCCGTCCTCTTCTACCACGTCCTCGTCCTCTTCCAACTCTGAAAGCCATATTAACCTTCCATCTTTTGCTTTTGAGATTCAATTCAGTGTCAACAGGTTGCTTTGATACCACTAATGGTGGCTTGGGTACAAGCGATATGAACAAACGTTCAAACCTTGAAACAATTTCCTCTAATTCTGGCTGAATCTCTTCTTCAATCCCAACTGGAGTATCAGTCATCTATTCCTAGATTGACTGTTTTATAAACTTTCCCCCTTTTAGCCACTATTTCCAATCCCTTTCCTTTAATCGCCCCAACCCTTGTTATTGGTTATTGGGAGCAATTTCATAACAGAGCCCCTTTTTCTCACTATCGGAGCTGTGATTCCATAGGAATTACATAATACACTATCGACGCTGTTGAAAATAGCAATAATGCATTTATATGTAAAATACACTATTGGCGGGTTAAAATGCCGTAATGCAATTATACATGGAAATACACTATCGGTGGGGTTATTCCATTATAATCGGATCTGAAGGTAATATAAACCATGGCTTAATAGAACTTGAGATCCACCTTCTAAACCCTTCGCTCCTCTTCACCGTTGATCTCTTTGAGATCCCACGGCTCAACACTTCCTGGCCTTGAACATACTCCACGCTTGTGGACCGTCGATCTTGTTCCACGAGATCTAACGGTTCATACACATTTCGGCCGACAGACCTGCACACTCCAAATCCACCCGAAAAGGTGGTTTATCCCGCTCTTGTCTCTGCTACGTGGCACGAAGCATATGGAATCGGGGCCGAAAGGGAAATACCACTTACGGTCTTCCGTCCACCCGAAATCCGCCGCGGTTTCTCTAAACTTGCGATGCTATAACTATACTCCGCTGATCCAACGGTTGTGATAGATCGTGATCCGATGGTGATGATTAAATCGCATATTGCATAGTCGCAATTCTCCAAGCCAAGCTGTATCTGCTTTAAAGCGCCGATTCGATAACCTTATGGACTCGATAGGTTATAAATCCTCCCCTATAGTGTTTCGGATTCGAATGTGTCGCAACTTCGGACTTCAATAGTTCAAAAGGCCAGTCCCTCTTCCCTCAAGCGCTGCGATGCGATAGTGTTTGCGGCCCTGATATGGGTATCAGCCACACTTAATAAAATTTCAAGTCTGGATTCTCAATACAGACTAAGTTTTCCCCTGGTTCATAGCGTAAACTAGAATTTGGCTTGTAGGTCTAGACGAGGCATAAAATGGAAATAGAGCATGCCGATATGAAGGAAACACACTCAAATCGACTTCAATCAAAGTATTAACTGGAAAACCAAGCCAAACCACCGTTGTAAATACTCAAAAGGAAAACACTGTGTGAAGCTAGGTATGCATAAAATACCAGATCTTAACAGACAAATAGGTGTTCAGAATGCATATAAAGGGTTTTGGAGATCACAACGTCTCCGGGATCGACCTATACATAGAGATGTCTGTGCTTTTCTTCAGTAATACGAGATAAACACATTTGGTCAAAATCCCCTTACAATAACATAAAAGTTACATATATACAGGTTCATTTTAACAACCAGATCCTAAAATAGAGGCTTAAATTTATTACTACTATCAGTTTTGCGAGACATTCTCCTCGAGAACCTCCACTATGCTAACTAATCCTATCTGTTCTGTGAGATATTCTCCTCGAGAATCTCCACTACAGCTTAACTAATTAACATTTATTACATCATGATTTATTCTTAGATTCTATCTCTATGCTTAGCTAGAAAAACATGGGAATTAATGGCTAAAGGACCCCACTCCTTTGCTTGTAGATTTTTTTGTATTTTTGGAATAAGTTTCAAGTTTTTTTCCCTCCAAGTCTCATGCTCCTGCATCAGCTTCTCTGAGTTTTTCTGTCAACTGCTTTACTTGCTTCTGTCGTAGCCTTCTCTGTAACTTATGCCACTTCATTGGCTTCTTCTTTAACACCCAACCTAGTCTTTGGCTTTCCTCTAGCAGCATTGTTAACACATCGAGTTCTTCTCTTATCTTAGCCATCTCCTTGTCAAAATTCCCTGGACTCATCCTCTTGCCATTTGCCTTGGCATTCTCCTTCTTCACTTTTCTTCTGTTGTGGTTTCCCTCAGAACCTCTACTATGATCAGTAGTCATCTTCTTCTCCATCTCTATGCGTTCCTCACTCATTCACTATGAGCTGCATTAAAGCCTCTGCAACAACAAGTCCTACCTGCTGCCACTTACATCACCAAGCTTTCCTCTGTACTTGGTCTTTTGGCAAGCTCTTGGTTTGCTATCTTTGGAACCTCCTTTGAACACTTCTCTCTGCTCCTTCTAGGCTTCAACTCATCTGCATCTTCTAAGAACACAACTGTCCTTTTCATCCAACCTCTGTTGTAATTCCTCAATGCTCTGCCACATTCTGCTTTCATTCAGAAGCTTTTACCCGCTTCATTTATCCCTTAGTAATTCTAGCCACATCCTTTGTGGAATTGCCTTTGTGAGCTGCAACAATACCTCTGCACGATCTAGTTCTACCATTCACCTACAATTTGAATGGATTGTCCTCTGTTTCCTTGTGTCTGCAAGTTCTCCCAATATTTTGCTATACTTTATCCCTGTGTGCCCATTGTTTTTCAGATTAAAATCTAATCTTCTCTTGCCTACATACACATCTTAACACATAACTCTGTTCTAAATTTTCACAAAGAAATTTTCACACAAGATTTCTTTGTGTTGCTTTACCAAATGTCTCAACCACAATTTTTCTCTAATACCAAAATGATGTCGGCTACGCCGACAATACCCACAGTGTGCAAATAAAATGCATAATCTCATTTATCCTAGGAATTTTAATCTCCCTGCCTAGTCAGCCCTTCATGAATTATGGTTTAAGGCCCCTTAATAATGTCTCATGCGGAAATGTTTTGAAGACTATTCAACAGTCTAATCCTTAATTAACTTCTCCAGCGGAATTTTGTTCAACCCTCATAAACTTCCATTAATTCTTAAATCCGCGCATATTAACCATACCCTCTTACTTTGGTCTTAGATTTACTCAACACTAATCATACCATGGTTAATTGCCCTTAACCCGCTTTATTTCTATAATAACCTCATATAATAGAAATATGCATAAACCACATTAACCTTACCTTTCCACTTTTTCCACAGCCTTGACACATTTTCTGAGGCCCACCTTTATTGGTTCAATCTCCACCATCGATTTCATTCCATCAGATCAATGGCTATCGTGTGATCTCCACTCGTCCTCTGGAACTCAAATAACTTTAACTTGCGTCTATAAACTTCTTAGGTCCGCTCCACAATTGAACAACAAGTGAACAACAATTGAACAACAACTGAACAACAATTGAACAACAACTGGTATTTGAACAGCAACCAATCCCACGTTGACTTCCGCGTTGACCTTCCCTTTTTGTACGGATGTTCCACTCTATGCCATTGATCTTACCATTCAATCCGACAGTCGTTGATCCACCCAATCAACAAACCCCATCGACATCCTGCACCGTTGATCTCCTCATTAATTTGACGGTTGATGATTCACTTGATCATCGCACATTGCATATCGCAATTTCTTCCAGCCAAGGTTCATTCACTCCTGAATGATATGATGCGATATTAATCCAACAGTCAGCATCAGTCGTGATGCAACGGTCTACGACCCTTCAACTAAGACGTGGATTTTCAAATGCTAAATTCCCGTAGTTGACTTCACATAAGTGTTTGAATTTGCGATCGACGGCTAAGGTCGATTGCGGGCCTTCAACTGTGATCAAGACTTTTCACGCTCTCCTATCCCCGCGATCTAGTCCTCCGCCATTCTTCTTCCACCATTCATATCCGCTAATTTAAAAGATTTGACGGCTCTCGTTCCTTTTTGCCTACTCCACTTTAGGCTGTTTCTTAGTGTTCTTGTGGTTTCAAGTTTCTTCCAGGGTTCTGGTCTTTAGCTGTTCTGCATCACAACTTCCTCCTTATCTTCGCTCGTGCCTTTATGCTTCCTTCATCTCCACTGTAACGTTAAAGGCTTCCTCTTGTACTGTTGGTGTGAACAAAGCTGTAACGCCTCTTTGTCACTCTTCTCTGTATTTTGCCTCTGATTCTGCACATGCAACTTCTGTTACATAGAACTACTGTAGTTCACACATAGATTATAGCTAAATTACTCCACACACACACATAAACCCAGAATTGGGTTGTTTGTATTAATAAACATGTATTTACACAGTTTTTTCTCTGCGGCCTGATTTCCAATATCAGTGGCCTCTGTTTCACAATCTGCCCGTAGGCTTACAATCAAACTCTTCACACTCTAATTCCTAACTAACTAGCTGACCCCTAACTATGCCTTTTAGGCTTACATTTATACAAAAGGATTCTACAACCAATTCCTGGTTTAGATCCATATCCTTCTCAACAAAATCCTAAAATCTCTTCCTTATCTCTAAGGATCCTCTCTAATCCACAAAATCATGAACTAACTCTTAATCTAAGATTTGCAATTAATTCTCAAATCTCTCAATCTCTCAACTATCCTGATTCTCTCATGTTCTTCTACATTCGAGAACATTTACAATATGCTTCACAATACTTAATTAATTCCTATTTTCATTAAAATCACTCAAAACCTAAGTAATTACATTAATTCAACACTTAGGAAACCAAATGCCTTAAAATACAAGACCCCCTATGTCTACTAAAATACAATGATATTGTTGAGCTGAATGCTCCTGCACCAATGGCCCTTAATGATGTGTCAATTTATTGCTCATCATGGTTGTAACAATACATGAGTTCCTTTTATAGATGGAGCATTCAAGTGCTTAAGGAACCGGGTGATGGCTAGTGAGGGTGGTAGAGCTCATGGTGAGTTTTTTCCCACACGATATTCAAATGTCCCAACCATCTTTTTCTTTTTATCTTTTTATCTTTCATTGTGGCTTTCTTATGCTTTTAACTTTCTTTTAGATGCATCAACCTCAATGGTAATGTTTTCCGAGCTAGACTCAAGGATGAGGATGAAAAGGTGACAATCTCCATGACCAATGACCACCAACCCGAAGAATGGAGATGGAATAATGGGAAAGATAGATTGTGGTAAGTATGGAATATCATGGACATGCTATTTCAAACAAAGCCTCCCCAGTCGTGCCCTTCCTAGAATCCAAGGCCTCAAAGGAGGTCCCACTAGACTAGAGCCAATGTCTAACCTCCTAAGGGAAGTGAGGGAACAAGAACACAATCAAGAGCAGTTAGTCATATAGTTCACCTCTTGATCGATATTAGTATGTCCAAAACATTAAGTGAAAGCACACGTTTACAAAATGTTTAAAGTACTTGCAGATGGATGACCCACTTTCCTTCAAGAAGGAATGTCATATGGGAGAGAGAAATCCGACTGGAGTGAGAAGTGGAGGATCCTGATATTACGACATGTGTCAATCACATAGAGTTGCTGGATGTAATTGGGAGGAAAATTTTCAATTGGTTACCCACTTTATTGTGGGTAACATCTAGCTCCAATTTAGGGACATGTGCTAACTGAGAGCGCATGATCCATGTACTTGAATGCAGAGTGCATGAGAACTCCAACAATCCCCTGGTCATTGTAGATCTGTTACTTGTAAATTCACAAAAACTTGTTGTCAGTGATTGATCATGGTGCTAATCGTCACCCTTGGGATATAGGATAAAACAACTAAAAAAATGTTAGCTACAATAATGCATGGATGTCTAACTTCTATGCATACACATCGGCATGAACAATATCAAAAGTAGGATGCATTCACAATGATGCAAGACACACAAATGCAGTGCAACTATCTACTCTAACCTATGCCAACATACAATACATCAACTAAGTACAATCATACAACCAATGCAACCAATATGTTGTCAAACCAATATCACACCTCTTACCCTTATGATTAACCATGAGATAGAACAAGTAAACATCATAACAAGTTATTTCATAATACTCAAAAGCTGGATCAAAACAATTAAGAGTGGGAGGTGGGAAAATAAATCAACCATGGCTCATTCTTGCTTGAACAAAATGGTGATGAAAAAGGAAAGGAATTTTTCCTTTCTTGCAGCGTAAATATGGAGTAATCAATGATAAATTTTACGCATTCTTTCCCAATATCTATCTCAAGGATACAACTCTCATTGATGTCACTAGGGACATCTTGCAAGTGGCATGAGGGGAGAGATGGTTGGAGGACAAGGCCTTGACAACTCGACTGCTCATCATAAAAATCAAATTTAAAAGGGTCAACCAAAGTCGGATTATCATGTTCAATATTGGAATCTAAATGTGACTAAGGAATGATATCAGGGAGAAGTAAGGATGTCTCAAGCATGTCAGTTTTCATATCCTCTTGATCATCGTATGGTGTGCAGGGCTCATTGCTAACAAGATCCTCTTCTTCCTTGACATGATTTTCTTCATCAACAAAAATATCATCACTTTCCTTGAGATTTTCTTCAATATGCTCCATTTGATAATCATGGATGGTCTTCTCTTGTTGACCACAATGATCTTCTTTATTAGTTTCCTCTACAACATCTTCGGGGGGATTAGAAAGGCACTTCCTTTGAAGGTCCACAACCAAATGTTGAAGGGTATCTTTACAACTCCAAAACATTGGTCCCCGATGCTTAAGAAACTTTTCAATAGATACCTTAATAGGAGGGATGCTTTTACGTTCACAAGAATATTTAACCCATTTGCTTTGATTCTTCCCAGGAGAATTGATGAACAACCTCATGAGAGCATCCTGATGAACCATCTTGATATTTGAAACATATTTGATGAACTTTAGTCTTTAACACACGATCAATTGTTGAAGAAGGATCACCATCAAACTTTGGAACATTTGTACCATAATGATTTGGATATCCAGGAATATCCTTAGCATCTAGAGTAGGTTACATTTCATACAAATCCCAAGGAGACATTGTGTTAAATTTGGCAACTAGGGCCAAATTCCACATTGGTCTTCTCCTTTGAGGAAGATTATTGTGGCATTGAATTCCTCTTTTCGAGAGGTCCAAAATTGACCTTAAGTTCACTAAATTTGGATAAGGAAAAATATTTATTCATTCAAAAGAAATTTCATAAGGCATGACCTTATCAAGGCGGGAAAAAATGAAAATTGAAAATTTGAATTTCCCTCCTCAAGTGACCAAGTTGGCCTACCCATGAAGGATATAAATAGTCTATTCAAGGCACACCAATCATATATCATTCTGTTCTCTGAAGTAGCCGCAGAAGAAGGAAGTCTCCATCGAAGGTGATAATGGCATGAACATCATTATCTTAGTCTTCTTGATGGGCCGTATTCCACAGGCAAGTGACCGAGGTTGTTTGGGCTCTTTTGTGACTTGATCTAGGGCTTATTTACCCACCATTATAGGTCCGAATTTGGAGCAGAGGTTTCCACACTTTTTAAGGGCTGCTTCATATTGTTTTGGACATGAACGTCATGAAAGATCCCTCCTAGAAGCAGGCCGCACTTGATAGGGCCACCTTCATCCAGGTCACAAGCCTTTATCCTCAGTTCAGGAGACTGAGTAGTTACTAAAAGGAAGCCACTGTCTGTTGTTCTTGATCAATGGGTAGTATAGTTCATTCTTGAAGCATAGAAGAAGATTAAAGGACAACGTTCCGATGGAGGGATCATATGAAAAGAGGTCGCAGTCATCAAAGGTCTGCTTGGTGTGAACAGGTGCCATAAGCAGACTATTTTGCCCTAACCAGCTTTCAGAATTACAGAGAAGATGTCTTGATACATCAGAATTTCAGAGTGACTGAACTTAAGGGCAATGGTTTTAGACCTTGAATTGGCAAGACAATTTTTATTGTACTCTCTCTCTCTGCTGAGCATTTGACATTTATAATAAGAAGAATTGATAAAGGGTTTTCCCCATCTTGGGGTTTTTCCCTGGCTTGAGCCATATGCTTGTGTCCTTGTCTTGGCTTGTCTTATGCTTTTATTGTGTATGTTCTTTCTTCAGTTTTGAGTTATGAGATAATTAATGGAAATGATATGGAAAGTTAAATGGGCTAATATGGATCTCTGTAACTGTCCTAAGCTAAGAACATGTTCAAAATTTAACATGGTATCAGAGCCAGGAGAGGACAAGCCCAGGCAAGATTGTAGGAGAAAGCAAGTGAAGTTTTGGTCTAAGAAAAGCAAAAGCTCAAGAGCCCTGTTCATGAAGTATCTCCTATCTCCATAATTTTGGACAACTGATCTGAGGCAAAGACATTTGTGACAATAAAATGGATTTAGGACAGATCTTGGTACAAATCTCTTGCATCCTTTTGGTCATTAAAGGAGGACCCTGCTTCTTTGCTCAAATTGAATTTTGATTATGTGAAAATTTCTCTGCGTTGATCCAAGATTACATCGCGACCTTGCATATAAAGTATGTTATCAAAAACATGAATCTGTAGAAGATGCTCTGAAATTTCGACCTAGGTCTTCTGCATTACTTATTCACTTTAGAATCAGCTAAGAAACCTTATATCACCTGCGGCTATTTACCTTCTGAAGTAATGCAATGTTCTTGGCCTGATGGGAAGTTACTCAAGCTATGTTTCAATGCAATCTTAGTTCTGGAAGTCTTGACCTCTGTTTTAGATCATCCTTGATAGACTTCAGCCTTATTAGCCTTCATTTGCGTGCTTCTTTATGTAAATGCATCTGCGACTCAATTGCACTTATATTTATATTCTAGAGCCAACCTCTATATGATCAGAATCTAGAGATTCAAATTCGTATTTTTTTTGAGATGTAGCAGGCAGTGTTTGGTCCAAGGTGGAAGTCACTCATATATCTGAAGTTTTTCATTTTCTGTTGAAGAAGGAAGGTACAATGATTCGAGTCTGATCAGTCATCTAAGAAGCCAACCTTGTGACACTTAGTCTGAGCTTGTAAGAAGCCCAACTCTATTATCTAAGCCTCTGTCACAAAAGAAGAGGCAACAAGCTTCCTGTTACATTCTTTGTAATTGAAATCTAGAAAGATGGATCATTGAGTTATCATTCATCAAGTCTAGGCTCATCACCTTACTATCGGTCATTGAAAATGATTATCCTACAGTGAATACTCAGTCGTGTGGACAAGGTAAGATTTTCCTCAGCCCTCATATATATATTCATACTCATGATCAGATCGGATGAGTCGACCCCTAGAAATTTGTCTTTATTTACAGTGACCATGAGAATGTATAAAATTCCAAGGGTATTCACATCAGTGAATAATGGGATACAAGGGAAGCTTCGGGCATATAGTAAAATTTATCTTGAAACCCTGTGACATTGAAAGAAGCAGCCCTATATATTAGTATAGCAAAGATGTATTTAAATTGACAGTGAATGCGGACTTGTGGGCACCATTATTGGCATACATGCTAGGCGCCTTCTGTAGCACAATTTTGCATAAATAAGACATCTTCCGGGGTTACAGGTGCACAATCTCAGGTCTTAATGAGCGGTCGGTTAGCTTTGCTTCATTGCTGAAAACGTATGATGCCTCCAATATCCTTATTCCAGAGATTTATTCTCTTAATAATCCAAAGGAGTTAGCTTGTTCTGTCCATTGGCTAGAGAGATAAGTTAACATTGAAGTGATAATCATTGTGTCGTTGATTCTAGGCTTCTGTTAGTGATCATCCGCCAGTATTAGAACCTTGAAAGCAGAAATCAGTTTTTCAACAAGAATTCCATCATCATATCTATAGCATTTGATGGTATGCATTAAATTCTTGTATGTGGCAGAAGATGTCAGGAATAGTGCTAATATCAAGCCAGGACTCTGAATCAAGGTTGTAAAGAATTCCTGAATAATCAAATTTGAAGAAAGACTACTCTAGGTCCTATTAAGAAGTTGTATAAATCTGTGATATCCCTGTTCAGTGTTTGAGTAATTCCTACAGCAGGTCAGTAATTTAGAACCCAAGTATGATGATAAAGGTTGCAACATGAACAACCTTGAAAGTTTCTTAATTTTAAAATTATCAGGGCGAGACCCTTGCAGCAGCCTCCTCAGTGAAGAAAGAAACTGAGAGACTCTGATCATGAACCTTTGAAAAACATGATGTCTCAGACCTTTGCATAATGATTGGCATGATTTATTCAGAAATCGGTCCATACAGAGGATTTCCTCTCTAATCTGAAGAAGAGCATTTCTAAATTTTTTTTCTGACAGTTGCAAAGCCTCGTCTTAAAGATGAGGATCAGTTTGATAAAGTCTGCTTACTATCTGAAGTTAGGCCTCAGAGGGAGCCATAGAATCCTGGGTAATCTATATGGATGACTATGGCACTTGGATCAAAAGAAGAATGACAGGAAAAGTAGCAAGTTGTAGTTAGCATGATGTGGAGGCAGCCATAATCGAAGATGCAAATGATGCCCCTCTCGTCTAAAAGTTAAAAGTCTGATGTGATGGAGAAGCTACTGATCCTTTGTAATCTTGATAATCTCCCATCATGAAAACACTTTGACTCTGTCTATGGATAAGCCATATGAATGGATATTTGCTTGTTGAGATATCTCTATGATTCTATTATCTATGGGTGGAAACAAACTGTTGGAATTCAGGATTCCATGGAATTTGGCTCTGTTGACAGTATGATGAATGATATCAGTGCATTTTGTATCTTTTGAGGTCCACCTAATTTTCTTAAAGGCTGAAATATGTTGAAGCAGAGTGTTTAAGGTAGCAAGCATAGCCATTTAAGGAAACCCTTCAACATCCATTTATGAACAGGTTGAGTATTACCATTATTGTATATTGCAGAATAGGATTCAAAGAATCCAGTATTTCACATATTAACAACAGATACCACTTTATATGGTATTATGGCATGTTTTATCTACAAAGAGGTTGGAACTTATGATGAGCAGGCTACCAGATGGACACTATGGACTTTAGAAAGACAAGTTTAGACTTGTGGTCTACCTGAGTAAGAGGGAGTAAGTACAGCTAAATATTTTCTTCATCAAGATATACAAGAAGCAGAGGATTGCTAAGTGCTGCCAAGATCTCTGCTATAATTCAATATGCTTATATATACATCTATATGATGCTGGTTAGAGCTGTGAGGCTCCCATTGATCTAGTTTTGATTTTCAGAAAGCAGCTTGACACTATTCCCTATATGAAGGGATTCTTGGCTAAGGATTGAGCTTTGGGAGCCCCTGGGGGCTTGGGGTACCTTTTGAGCTATGAGCGACCATAGGGTGAGTGGTTCACCTTCCCCTAATGGTGCACTGTGTATAGGCTGAGTGGTTCACCTTCCCCTGTGATACCCCATGGTGGTTGACATGTGTGTAGGGTGAGTGGTTCACCTTCCCCTATGATTGCGGACACGTGTGTAGGGTGAGTGGTTCACCTTCCCTTATTGTTGATGACATATGCATAGGATGAGTGGTTCACCTTCTCCTATGGCATATGAGCAGGATGAGTGGTTCACCTTCTCCTGTGGATACCCCAGCGAGAGATGCATATAGACATCTGTTGACATGTCAGTGGGACGTGGTTCATCCTTTCTACACATGTAGATGCTCATTCCCTACGATTGTTGGTTGACATGTCAGTCGGACGTGGTCCATCCTTTCCCCACGTGTAGGATCCTTCCTACAATTGATTGTTGTGGTGTGTGGCCGTAGGATGTGGTTCATCCTTTCCCTACATGTGATTGTGATGTGTGATTGTATGATGTGGTTCGTCCTTTCCCTACGTGTGGTTGTGAGCAAGATGTGATACATTCTTTCCCTGCTACTGATACCGTATCATCCTACTACCTCTCATCTAGCCAATGAGTTGGGAAAAGTGGTTAGGGACCATAGCACTACCGATGGATGCATCGGGTACTGTCGTACTTCCTATGACTAGGATGCATGGTGTTCTTCAACTTGATCTGGGATCAAGTTTGATTGAGGTTTTACCTCTGGACTGCCTTTTCTCAGTGGAGAGTGGGAAGGTCTTGTGATTCACTCTCAATCAATTTTTTTTAATTATTACATCAATGTTCAACAAAGCAGAGACGAGATACATAGTGGTTCATGGTGACAGGATGCCATGATGATTAGTGAAAATGAGTGAAAATGACTGATGATTTGACAAGTGGAATTCTCACTAGTTGAGAGGCAGTGTTAAATTTGGCAACTAGGGCCAAATTCCACATTGGTTTGCTCATTTGAGGAAGATTGTTGTGGCATTGAATTCCTCTTTTCGAGAGGTCCAAAATCGACCTTAAGGGATAAGGAAAAATATTTATTCATTCAAAAGAAATTTCATAAGGCATGACCTTATCAAGGCGAGAAAAATTGAAAATTGAAAATTTGAATTTCCCTCCTCAAGTGACCAAGTATCGGCATACCCTTGAAGAATATAAATAGTCTATTCAAGGCACATCAATCATATATCATTCTATTCTCTGAAATAGCCATAGAAGAAGGAAGTCCCCATCGAAGGTGATAAGGGCATTAACATCATTATCTTAGTCTTCTTGATGGGCCGTATTCCACAGGCAAGTGACTGAGGTTGTTTGGGCTCTTTTGTGACTTGATCTAGGGCTTATTTACCCACCATTATAGGTCCGAATTTGGAGCAGAGGTTTTCGCACTGTTTAAGTGCTACTTCATATTGTTTTGGACATGAACATTATGAAAGATCCCTCCTAGAAGCAGGCCACACTTGATAGTGTCACCTTCATCTAGGTCACAAGCCTTGATCCTCAGTTTAGGAGACCGAGTAGTTACTTATTTCTCTTGAACAATGGGTAGTATAGTTCATTCTTGAAGCATAGAAGAAGATTAAAGGACAACATTTCGATGGAGGAATCATATGAAAATAGGCCACAATCATATCAAAGGTTTGCTTGGTGTGAACAGGTGCCATAAGCAGACTATATTTTTCCCTAACTAGTATTCAGAATTACAGAGAAGATGTCTTGATGCGTCAGAATTTTAGATTGACTGGACTTAAGGGCAATGGTTTTAGACCTTGAATTGGCAAGACAATTTTTATTGTACTCTCTCTGCTGAACATTTGATTTTATAATAAGAAGAATCAATAAAGGGTTTTTCCCGATCTTGGGGTTTTTCCCTGGCTTGAGCCATATGCTTGTGTCCTTGTCTTGGCTTGTCTTCTGCTTTTATTGTGTATGTTCTTTCTTCAGTTTTGAGTTATGAGATAATTAATGGAAATGATATGGAAAGTTAAATGGGCTAATATGGATCTCTATAACTGTCCTAAGCTAAGAACATGTTTAAAATTTAACACATTGTCTTGAATCTTGCATAAAAATCAAATATGGAGTCGCTAGGGTGAATGCTTGCTTCAGCCTACATGCATGAGAACTTTGAAGCTTAATGAAGAAGTAGGGCTTTGTTCTTCTAATGGAGTCGTCAAACGGGCAAATTTATCCTTGACTTTGGGATGAACTCAATCAAGAAAATGAAACTTGAGACTTCGGATCATGAGGAGGTGGACTCAATTCCTCCTTGGCAACTATGCCAAAGATGTTGTCGCAAAATTGAGTAGGCCTAGTGCAAAGCCTCAGTGCGCAGAATTAGACCTTATCGCAACAAGAGGAAGGGTTGCCACCATCACCTCAACAACCTTTCTCCTGCGCTTTAGTGGAATTAAGCCACAAGGGAGGCTTCCCTAAATCACCTAAAGGATGTTTTAATACTATGGTTTAAGGTGAGGAATAAAGGTCTATAATGATGGATGGAATGTTGGCAAGGCCAAAAATGACCTAGATTTTCAATACTAGGGTTCTAGTACTCTATGCCTAGACCAAGATAGAGGCCATTCTAAGTTAGGGTTTGGATGGTATGCAATGGAAGGGTATTCAATGTTATATAACAACTTAAGAAATGATCTTAAAATGAGATTTAACAACAAAGAATTAATCATCTTTCAATAGAAGCTAGTAATAGGCTAGGAAATGTATTTCAGGTTGTTAGATATGTAGTAGGAAAAATAAGGTGATGTCAGCCTTAATTAGGAGGGTATGACCATGCACTATGCTATATTTTGCCTTTAAATTATTTATAGATGCGAATCCTAATTTATGGGCCACTTTCATCAACACAAACTTCATTTTAATACATAAGGAAGCCCTAGAAACCCTAACAACTTCCTAGATGTCTATAAGAGAAAAAAATATGTGTTTTAGAGAAATTTATGGATGATCATCACACTAATGATTAGTGCCTTATCCTACTAGGGTTTAATGGAGTCTTTCAAGGTTTAAATTAAACAAAAAGATCACGATGGAATAAGTGGGGATGACTAGGGAATCCACTTTTAAAACCCTAAATATTATTCTTGTGATGAAAGAAATTAAATATAAAGTTTGCACATTAAGAGTTTCCCTATAGGCCTTAGAGAGCAATTCTACATGCAATAATGAAGCAAAATTTCAACATCAATTAAACATTTAGACATGGCATAATATAAAACCTACATTAGACATTTTAGATGAAAAATATCAAGGATAAGACAATAAACTTACAAAATTCTCCACAAAAGGCCTTTCTATCAATCCTAGAATAATGTCTCCATGCAAAAATAAGATCCGCAAGAAAGTCACCAATGAAGATGGCATTTTGCCCATAATATTGAAAAAAGACTAGCTTGCACTCTATTAGAGAGGAAAAGAATGTAATGTGTGATGAGAAATAAATGAAATGAGGGGAGTCTCCATTTATATGAGACCTATCCCACTCATTTCTATAATAATACCAATAAATAATCCCTAATTACAAGTTTACTTTAAGTGTGCAACAAGATAGTGGTTACAAGCCAACTGCATAGCACAAAAGCATAACAAAGGTGCCATAAATGCCCACGTGTGGGAAGAAAACCCCCTAAAGCATGAAGTTGTCCTCGAAATGAGCTCTAAATGACACAAGTAAGTGTTATGTGGGATAATGGGTGCTCCATAGTCCAAGATGTAGCTTCTAAATAAAGGGAATGCCTCCATAGTGTCTCCATACTAAGACGTTATATCCATGGTGCATAACGTCACCCTCCAAAGGTAAAGAGGGGTGATGTGGCGCTTTCTCACTCAAGGGTCGTGGCTCAAAATTGATGTGCAAACCCTCCCCTGTCATCGCAAGGATGACCATCATCATCCCAGTTTCGGAACAAGAAATGCCAATTAAATAGTGTCAAGGCCAGCGTGGGGGCATCCTGGGTCCAATGGGCACATCATCAATATCTCCAACATGAAACTTCACGAGCTTACGTTTTGGCATCTAGGGGCACCTCAGAGTGTCAAGCATCATGTGGGGTCTTCAAGTAGCCCAATGCAACACTACATCAACAAGGTCATATTCTCTCTTGGAATGGGTAAAATGACCTTTGCAATGCTGTTTAGAAAGTAGGGAAATCATCTCAAGAGGCCTTTGTTGCTGTGATGAAACCACTTAACAAAACCCTCTCAAAATCAAGTGAAAATCAACAATCATTAGGTACAATAACCATAGATGCATCATAGTGGACCTTGCCTAATGCTCGTGGCACAATAATATTTCACTCAAAGCCTACCTTTGAATATCTAATCCTGTAATCGAGTTACCTCCTTATGTTAGGGACGGTTAGATGGATAACCCTATTAGGTGTTTCTAGATCCCAAGGTGAAGTGATAGGTCCCAAGATAGCTCATCAATCCATAGGTATGTGTGGAATGGTGGCAATAGAGTGGGAATAAACAAGTATCCATCTAATGATGGTCCAATATCCTAAGTATAGATGGAAGGAGGTGGCAATCGTGGGGGAATGAGTTAACCCTTTCCTTGGCCTGCTTTTTCCACCCCTCTGGTGCGACTTCTATTTTTTTATGATTTGCTTTGATTTGAGTGCATAGCTCAGGAGCCCAAGGTTGCTTTTTGAGATTTAACATTTAGTACCCCTTAATGATGAGTCAATTTATCGGTCATCATGGTTGAGACAATAAAAAAGTTCCTTTTATAGACGGAGCATTCAATTGTTCGAGGAGATGGGTGATGGCTAGTAGGGGGTAGATGATGCAGGAGCAGTAGAGCTTCCAAGCCATCAAGCCTTTGGAAGGCTAAATTCCAAACTAGGGGTCTAAACATCTATGGAAAAATTAATATTCATTAACGTAAATAATTATATTTCTATGCTTGATATATGGTAGGAGTTTTAGAAATTTTCAATAGGGTGAGAATCAGTTGTTTGATGTGACCGAATCTGTTTCGTGGTAGAATTCAGAGGAGTCCAAATATATTTTAAAAAACAATGAGTCATTATGAAGATAGGTTGAATTATATTTTAGAAAATAGTTACAATTTGGGAATCAGTTACGATAGGTTAGGAAGTTAGTAAACTAGAAAGAAATTGTGTTCAAAAGATGAGCATTGTAAGCCTATGAGAACAAAGAGAAAAAAAGGGCCAAATGAAGGATCAATCAGGCAATGGAGTGAAAATCAGAACCAAAATGTCCCCAAGTATATGTATGTACAATTTTGTTAATAAAAGGATTTTTTTTTTGTACTGTGTTCTCTGTGAAATTTTAATTGACGAGTTCCAGTTTATGTGTTTGTCAGAAGATGTGGATGGATGAATATGAAATATGTGCATAATCAAATGGAGAGATCTCTATGTAAAACATAGTAGGAACTAGATTTTGCTTAAGAACCTAAGAAATATTTGGTGTAGGTGGAACTAAATCGAGGAAGCAACAAGAGAGAATTCGTTAAGATTGTATGTTGAGATAGGAATAAAACTCTATTTGAAGACTTAATGAAAATAGGAATAAAACTCTATTTGAAGACTTAATGAAATCGATTCACCCTGTGTTGAACAAGTCTAGCGTGGAAGCAAAGTTTGGGTTGGGCCTTTGCATGTTGAGTTCTGGGATGAACTCTACATAACAGAAAATTGCTATGGATTAGTTTTGGAAAGCATAAGGATTGGAATTGGAGGAATCACCCTAACTGACATTGTTAATATCCAAGTTGTAGGTGTAATTGTTGCATGGAAAAGTGTTAAACAAAGACATAAAATGGATGGCAGATAAGAAGGATAATTGTGAGTTCCCTTTATTATTAAGATGATATACATTTTATAATACATTCTTGTGACCCTTGGTTTTCATATACCAAGTGGTCTCTTGGACTTCGGTGACTGTTCACATTCCACATCAACCCTTAGCAGATTAGGTGTCCAACATTCCCCCCTTTAATCCGAAGGGGTATATACGAGTCAAAGAAGAGATCTCTAATACAAAAATACAACAACGCATGACAAAACTAAGTTGAATGTGCTCTCTGAGATGATGACATAAGTTGGGAGAACTCGAGGTCTCAACCGACAGTGGTTCAAGGATGAACACCAACATTGGAATGCTTAGTGCAGTTCTTGAAACTCTTTAGAATATGGCATGAAGTTGAAGTTTTCTACTAGAGGAAGTGCTCCCTATTGTTTTGAAAAGGGAGACCATTGGGGTCTCAACCTGGAACGCTTAGTGCGATTCCCGAAACTCTTCCAATTCTAGTGAGAAGTTGAAGTTTTTTGCTAGAGGAAGTGTCCCTAATGCTTTGAAGAGGGAGACCTTCAACCTAGAAAAAGAGAGGTCTTCAACTTACGGTGGTTTAAGGAAGGCCACCAACCAAATGCATGCTTAGGGGGTTTTGTGTTTCTGGCTACAACTCTGAATATGAGTATGGTTGTCTCTGGCTGTAGGCTTAGGTTCACTTGATTTATCTTTGAAACTTGTAGATGACCATCATTTTCCCCCTTGTCAAATACAAGGTGAGAAGATGGAGAAAAATCAAGTAAAACTTTTTAATACTCCAGAAGAAATTTGACATATGATCGAAATATATTCTTGGCTATTGAAGCCCATTGCCAAGAAGCGATCCATCTGAGGTGAATCTTTGTTCTTGCAGGTGGTTTGTTTTTGAAGCCTTTGTTTGAATAATGAGTGTGCCGACCATAATGCTTGCACATGTGAAGATCAAAACAATGATATTTCACATGGCCAACTCTATTACAATGTTGGCATTTGAAAATATGTGGTGAATGTGGAGGAGCAAAAACATGTGAAAAGTCGTCTTGAAGAAATCCAACACTCGGAGATTTGATGGGCCTTGAGTAGTTTGGAGTATGAAAGGAAGCTTCCTTATTATATCCAAGACCTGTTCCTGTGCTTGTTATTGACAAGCTCTTCCCAAGGTCTGATGATGGGCTTGGGAAGTGTAGGGTAAATTTCTGCATCTATATGCAAATATGCTCCTGAAATAGGCAATGATGGGATTCAACCTCAATGTTACTGATTTGACCACTTTTTGGTAGTTGATTGGAGTCTGTCTTGAACTCAAACAGAGGATTTTTCTGAACAAAACCAAGTTCAAAAGGATGCGTTTTGTGTTGTAACTCATCTTGTTGAAGCTGTGACTCAAGTTGCAAAAACTCTATCTTTTCATGTGCATCTTGTAGGCATATTTGAATATCAACAAGAGTAGTTTTGCTGATTTTTACTGTATCATGAATAGTAGAATGTAGCAAGGTATTCAATAACTCTAATAATTTGTTGATGTTCTCCATTTTCTCAACAACCCAAACTCAGTAGATGAAGGTGTGAGCTTGTGCAGAAAATGTGCTAGCAATAAAATAATAAATGAAATAAATGAGTAACAAATTCAGGATATTGCTTTGAAATATCTACAATTCTCGTGTTTGGATACTAGATAGAAGTGATGTTCAATAACATTTTCGAATAGATCAATGTTCCTCCCTTGTTCAAAGTGAAGTGTTCAAAGGTTGCTTGCCCAAAATTTAGAAAATATAGAGAAATTTAGAATTTCAAAAAGGTTTCCATGGCGTTTTCTCTTCAAAGACAATCACCCATCCTATCCTTGCGCAAACCCTATCACTTTCTTGGCAGGAGATTCCAATAGGTGAAGCGAAGAACCAACCCTCAAGAGCAATAAAACCCTGTCAATGTTGTTGAGCAAAGACAAGTAATATTTAAATTGCATCGCAATGGAGCTTTAGCAAATAAAAAATTGGCTCCTAGTGTCTTAAATGGAACATTTATAGTTGTCAATTTGTAGTGCGGTCTCATAAAATGTAAGAAATTTTAGCATAGGACAAACATGGCACCAAGACTTGTAGACTAGTAGACTTTTCGACATTCCAGATTGCACCATTTATTTCATGAATCAAGAAGGGGCTTCTTACATGTGGAAATGAATGCTCAAATCAAAATCCAAATTTAGAAATATTCAATGGAGATCTATAGTAAAGTACCCACTGGAGCATACAACTCAAACTTTCTCCCTAGCTTTGTGTACAATTGCAACAACTTGAATCTTTAACAATATAATGATAAGCTGACTCATACCTTTATACTTCTCACAACATCAACTCATGTTGTATACAAAATGACTGTCATGTTTAAATAAGTTGATTGGAATGAGGGTACACAAGTGGAAGAACGTGCTCACGATGCTCCAACAATACAATAACCGTGTCATAGTGCACTAAATCACTATGTTGTTGCACATAATGTCTAGGCACCGTGACGACGACTCAGATCGGGGGCTGCTGTGATATTGATCCCCAATCTCTTTGTTTGAGTTGTCTCCAAATAGTAGACTAAGGGGGGTAGACCCTATGGAAATGGAAAGAGGGGAAATTAGCTGGGAACCAACCAATCTAGGAGACAGTTCAACAACCAATATTTGTTTAGATTGCATAAGATTTTGAAGGATTCAATTTGATTTGAGGAAAATGATACTAGTGCCTTACGGAGTCAACTATCTTGCGAAGGAAATAAAGTCCAAGTAATGGATAAGAAACTGCTGCTGAAATGATTTGACTATCTTATATGCAAATGCAAAACTTAAAGCTATGTGAAATGCAGAGATTTGGGTAATTTTAGTTAAAATGTCTGGTTTAAGTTTGATCCCTTAATGTTTCTATCGACTAAGCTTATGCTTGGAAGTAAAATTTTAATGTGCAATTACTAACTTGGTATGCAAATGCAAAGTGAAATAATGTGATGGCGAAAGAGGACTTAAAATTATTTCTGAAATATGTCATGAGTATTATTTAATTTAAGGCTAAGAAAAATGATTTTAATGGGAAAACAAATACTTATACCAACAATGTAAAATATGAAGTCTGCACAAGTAATTACTGAAAACATATGAGGAAACCAATGTAAAATGATGGAAATAAAACACTTTATATTCAGAAATCCATTTGTATGAGGTACTGAATCAGAGATTATTAGATGCATAAGTAAAACTAGATTAATCCTTCCTGAATGAGCATGTAAAAACAAATTTACTTCAAAAATTAAACTAAGTGTTTAAACTCGGATCACATTCAATGAAATATCAGTCTAGTAATATGCTCTTAAAACAAATGTTGATGGCAAAAATATATTTTAAACTAGGGGTCCTATTACCATGCAATATTCAGAATTTTTCTATGTATAACAACATAAACTTCACATGGCAAACTAATAACTAACAATTCAAAAAATTTCCGAGTTTAACTATTTCTAATCTAGTGATGCATTTGATCCTAAAAACTCAGAAATAAATCACTGAAAAGCAGTGAAACAATGTTTAGAAATTTGTCAATTATCATACAAAATGTTATTGGAGATAGCTTCTATTTCTGAAATGCACTGCAGTAAAAGATGTAAATTAAATTTGCAGCTAAACTTTAGTTCACTGAAATTATATGCCAGTGTTAGTCTTGTTTTCAATTAGATCAATGAAATGAGGTAAGGGTTTAGAGGATGTGCACGAGTTAGCCCTTAGGGGCTTAAGCTACTTGGAGATACGCTGCTCGAATCACTAAAAATCCTCTAATTCCAAATGCTAAACTCATAATTTTTTTGAGAATTTTTTGTTAAAACTTTTAGAGAATTTTTAAGAAAAATTAATGAGAAATTTTTGGTAAAGGAGGGGAGGATTGAGGGTGGAATGATGGAGGCCGAGAAGGGGGATGAGGGGAGGCCATAAGGCTGGAAGTTAGGGCTGAGGAAGAAGGGGAAGGGCAGGGAGTGAGAGGAGGTGGGATAAGGGAATGGAGGCCAAGAGGGAGGGCCGAAAGGGCGCAAGCCGAGAGAGAGTAGGCTGAGAGGAGAAGAGGGATGAGGGCGTAAGGCAGGGAAAAAAAGAAAGGGAGGCCGAAAAGGCAAGGGAGGCCATGAACGAGGGCCGTGAGGAAAGGAAGGGAGGCTGTGAATGGGAGTTGGAGATGGCCAACGCAGGGCCTCAAGGCCCTAAAACAAATTTGCCCACAATTTTCTTGAAATTTATCTTCAACCTGCAAACAAAATGGAAGTGCCTTTCGGGGCCTAAATTTGTCTCTAGAATCCACAAAAATCACTTGCAATCTTCAGACCTTGCCCTGCACAAACAAAAAATAGAAAACTCCAAAATATGCATATACAAAAATATGAAATATCCAAAACCCCAATGAATTAAAAAATTTGAAATTTACAAATCTACAATGATATTCTATAGATCTAGCAGATCTGTAGATCAAAGCCCTCTATTAGCTAGATTTAAACAATTTTGCACAGATTTATAAATAAACTGAAAATTTCAAATAAAGGCACAAGCCTAAGAAAACTCCGCAAGTAAAATATTTTGTAAATTGACTTCAGAAATTAGAAAAAAACAGTGGCCTCTTTAGATTCTTTAATTTGAGAGTTGGTTGGTTCAGCGGAGGACTTCCCCAAATGCCCAAATCCTTAATGATAACTTCTGCACATTTAGATCCGATTGTTAGATTAATACAGATTCAAAATGATCATAAAATCATCAAGAAATAGAGATACCTGCTACTTTTATAAATTCAAAATAATATTTTAAAAACCAAGAAATCTGTGCATAGATCAATCCTCAAAGTCTATTATCCAGCAAATACAAATAAAAGCAACAGAGTATTAAGAACATTATTACCACATAAATCTGAAAGATGAATACCATAGTCTGAAACCCTAAAGTCTTTGCATTTTATTAACCAGAAAAAAATTACAAGAGCTTTCTTAGAGCAAGCACACGATTCAAAAAATTAGATCCAAATGAGAAGAGAGACCTCTAATTTATAGATAAATTCTCCAATGGCTAGTTGGCTTGATCCTCGTCAAAACAATCTCAATCGTTGATGAAGATCAAATGATCTTTTAATCATCACTATTGAAATAAAGTTATTTTTTGAAGAAATTCAATTTCATTCTAATTAACTAAAAAAAAGATTATTTTGAGTTAATTGCTTCAAAAAATTGACTTTGACTTAACTACTATGGCACAAAGGTTCAAAATATCTTGAAATTTTCAATATTCCCTTGATCGGGGATTTCCAAAAATTTAAAACTTTAAAACCCACAAGTTTTAAATGTTGAAAGATTTAATTTTTCTTATGACCTAAATTAATTAAATTTCCGGCTTTAGTATTTTAATTTATTTTAGCGACAAAATTTAATTAATTGACTCATGAGGGGATTAATAATTTTTCCAACCCTCTAATAGTTTAGCAATATAACTAAAATATTATTTACATGAAATATTACATTTCTAACCCATGAAGGGGGAACACTCGTTCGTTATAGACCTTCAACAATTACCCATTTTTGTGACACACAATATGATCTAGTAGACTAAGTGACTTGTAATAAAATAAATTAACCAAATAGCTATACTTATTCCAAAATCACTTTTAGAGAGACTCAATAAATAATATTAGGGCTCATTTAAGATTTAACGACAAAATCCACCCTAGCTTTGGAGTGAAGCTAGAGGGAAAAACTCTGCCGATCATATGTGTTTAGAAACATACATGAATCAGTGAGACGAAAAACTTCTTAGGATGAAAATCATCATTAGATAAATAAATTTACCTAGGTGGTTACATACATTTGTCTTACTAGGATAGTTTACATTACAAAATGCAGAATGGGTTTACAAAACTCCAGTGTACATATAGCTAATAATGATGAATCTATGGATTATCTGAGTGCTCAGACATGATGGAAATCCATGTGCGAAAAAATGTACAGCTATGGGGTAGTTGGCATGGAGTGGTCAACATCTGACTATACTTGGGGACATGTTGCTTCATCGAAGAAATGTGAGAATCTAGAATCTGCACCCAAAGAAAACACATAATAACATAAGTAGTGTCGATCCAAATATAATTCAAAAATCATCATATAACATTGAGCAAATAAAAAAAGATATCAGGGAAATTTTGAGGTCTAAAATGGGCTTCCTAAGAAAAATGTACAACCAAAATAATCTTTATAAGAACTATTAGGATTTAAGATGACGGTGTCAACCATGGGAGATGATTCACCATTTTTGGAGTAAAAAAGTAAAAATAATAAAAAAATAAAATAATAAAACTACTTTTTCAACTCGTATTTTAAACTTATTTCCCTAAGGTTTTACTCAAATTTCAAGTGGGAGTACTCCGATGAAAAATTTAATTCATCCAAGGAGTATCCATGTTGCATATTTTCGATGGACCCTACTACACGGAAAATGAGAAATACACGAAAAAACATTATTGCAATAACGTTTCTCATGTATTTCTGATTTTTCGTGTAGTGGGGTCCATCGAAAGTATACAACATGTGTACTCCTTAGATGAAGAATAAAATTCTGCATCCAATGAGTGTTTTCGCTCAAAATTTGAGTAAACCCATAAGGAGATAAGTTGAAAATACGAGTTGAAAAAAATATTTTTTATTTTTTCCTTTTAAAATTTGATGACGTAATTTAATCTTATTTTATTATTTCCAATATTATTTTATAGTTTCCTTAGGAGGCCCATTTTAGACCTCAAAATTCCCCTAACGAGCTCTTCATTTATTAACTATTCTACTAACATGAAAATATAAATTTAATCTAACTACAAGGTGAAAATGCTGAGATAACAGAGCGTAAGGTTAGAGATACAATACAAATGATGCCTTGTGGCATGAAATGTGTTCAATATAGTGCATACTGAGCATTTTCCTGCTTTCAAGCAAATCTGTGGGCTGCTTTTCGGATGTGCCATGTCCAATCTTGCATACATTAGGACTTTGTCTTATCATAAAATTGAGCTGCTCGTGGCCATCAAATGCATCAAACCGCTTCATTATTCTTTTACTCTTTCGCTTCAGGATTTTCTTCGTGGCAGGCTATATCACTGATAATGTGGAACATTCTGGTTGAGAACTTTCTGTTGACACCTAATCATGGGGATTGGGTGAACATTTGTAAATAATGTAAATAATAAATATGGAAAAAGAAGAGTCAGCAAGAGGTGAAACCCAAGAGTCACTCCCTCATGTATATAACTATGAACAATCTAAATGAATAAACAAAGTTCATTTGAGGAGTTACCTCATGGCCTGACATGGTATCAAAGCCAACCCTTATTAATTTTCTTCCTGCTCTTGTCACTGCCTTCTGCCATTTCTGCAGTCTGTCATATTATTTCAGTTGAACTTTGCAATACTCCCCATCCCTATTGCATTCTCAACACTGCTCCCCTACCTACCCAGGCCAACACCGCCTTGCAGTTATTACTATGCCTGTGGCAAGCCACACCAACGCCGTCGGAGTCTCGACCTTCCCCTCGCCAGTGCAACTTCAATCTCCTTTGACTGTGTTCAACAGTGCAGTGCGCAATGGTGCGGAAGAATCTTGGTTCAAGCCGAAGCCATGAGCAATGTCCTCCAATAGGCCTCCATACCACAGGCACAACGGAATGGTATATGTTTTATAACTGTCATAACATTTTTTATATAAACTGTGGAATACACTCTGCATTAATTTATGCATAATCAACTCCATATACAACGCTCCTAAGCTTTCCATTTTGCATATTCCAGTCAGAGCGTTGTGGTTATACAACACTTTCTGTCTCCATACGTGGTTTTATAGCCCGCAACGGAAGCATGGTTTTGTTATATCTCTTTTCTGCATAGTATTTTTTATACAACGCTTCTGTCCTGTCTTGATATACTTTGCAACACTGGCCTCCATATAACAACCCTCCTCCATATCCAAAACATTTCATACGCATAAATCATATGTTAACACTGTCTCCATAATAACGCTGTCTCCATACTTCCATTTTTAGCTCTGAAATTTTATTATATAACGACATACCGGTATCGTTGCAGTTGTGGTATCATTGTGGTATACCACCAGTCCATAACGCCATACCAATTTTCCCATACCACAATACTGTTTGTCGTTCAACACACCGATATCGTAAATGGCATGTAACAACCAGTGAAATCTGTAACCGCTCTCCATATACCACTATACCATTGAGAACATATCTATACCACTATATCACTCTCTGCTCTCCTCTATACCACTATACCGCTTTCCATATGCGTAAACCATACACTTCCCCATACGCTCCCAATGTGACAGTCGTAAACCCCCTACCCCATATACACCTTCCCTAATAACACCTTCCCCCAAATAACACCTCCCTCAAATATACCTCTGCCATATATTAGAATTAGATTTTTTTACCATTAGGAGTAAAATTTTGCAGCAGAAGTATTTTTTTTCTACAGTACAGAAATTTTACAATGCATTCATTGATATATATTGTGGGAGTGGTTCTCATCGGAAAGGAGAACTATCCAGAATGGTCACGGAAGATCAAACACAATCTCATATTTAATGAGCTGTGGAAAGGAGTTTGTGTTGGAGAAGGAGACAAAGAACCAAAAAAGCCTACCTCAGACAAGGAATTAGCCATTTGGGAAAATAAGAACATCAAGGCCTATACCTTGATTGCAACATCTGTAAATGAAGAGGCGAGTCACCATATTTCCCCATTTTCAAATGCTATCGAAGCCTTACAAAAATTGAAGGAACTCTATGACTCACACTCTTTTCTTGAAGTCGTTTAACTCGTGATTAAATTGTTTAGCCTTGAATTACAAAATGATGATCCTCTTGCTCTCGCATCAGAAGTAAAATATATTATGCATGATATCAAAGTCACTAATGTTTAACTAGACATTCCTCTGATAGCTTTTGTCAAGGCACTTTATCCCACTTATTCAAATTATCTCGAGTCATTACAAGCAAATGGAAACCTCAAAGAAATTACCTTTGACTTCCTTGTGAATAAATTTGCTGAGAGAGACAAATCTTTTGGGAAGAAAACAACTCCTCAGTCTTCTGAAGAGGTTGTGTGTCTTGCACATAGAGAGAAAATTCTTGCTCAAGATTCTTTCAGAGGAAGAGTTGGTCTAAGAGGAAGAGGAAGAAGAAATTTCTGAGGCAGGGGAGTATACGCTCTCAAGGAGAAAAGTCTGATTTGAATTGCATATGTTACAATAGAGATGGATCAAATGATGCATCCACATGCAATTTGCATTGGGACAAAATTGAGCAGGAAAGAAATCAACCCAAAGGTAAAACTAATGACAAAGAGAAAGGTAAAACACCTGAATCCACTCACTATGTTGTGGCACATTGTAATATTGGAGTAAATGAAGACTTGCTTAACGCTTCACTTGCTTCTTGGAAAAATGATTGGTTGCTTGATTCAGGAGAAACTTGCCACATGAATTTTAGAAGAGATTTTTTGAAAAAATTACTGACAATGTTGATGGAGCAGTATATTTTGCAGACAAATCAAAACTCAAGCCCTCAGAGCTTGGCACAATCAGGCTCAAATTGCCTGGTCTTCTAGACTTTCTTCTGCATCATGTTTTATATCTCCCACAACAACAGAGAAACTTGCTGTCCTTGGTCCACATCCGCCAGCAAGGACACTCCATTCATATGTTTGATGGAAAGGTTGAGGTGAGAAAAGCATCCGATCACTCACTTGTTATGACGGGGACAAAAGAAGAAAGGCTTCTCAAGCTACAAGGTACCTCTGCGCGTGAACACAATTTCTCATACAATTCTCATTATGATGAAGGTACATTTCCATCAAGTCTATTATGGCATGCTAGATTTGGACACTTGAACTATGACAACTTTCACTTATTGAAGAAAAATGGTGTTATTGGTTTGCCTACAATTCCTAGGAAACTTAAGCAATGTGATGCTTACATTTTAGGAAAGCATAGCAAATAGCCTTTTCATGATTCACATTCCAGAGCACATAAAAAACTTGAAATCATTCATTCATATATATGTGGTCCAATCCCTGTTCCTTCTACAAATGGAAATAAATATATGATGACATTTATTGATGACTACACCAGAATGTGTTGGGTTTATTTATTGAAGAACAAATCTGATGCTTTTCGAACATTCAATAACTTTCGTACATGGATTGAAAATGATGCACAATCTCATATGGGTTCTATTCGCACTGATAATGGAAAATAATACACTTCAAATGAATTTGAAAACTATCTTCGCCAACATGGGATTAAACATCGAACCACTGTGCCTTCTAATCCCCAACAGAATATAGAGTCGCTGAAAGAATGAATAGGACAATCTTAAATATGGTACGTGCATGATGCTTTTCAAGAATGTAAAATTGATGTTTTGGGCTGATGCAGTTCTATGCGCTGTATATGTAAAGAATAGATGCCTGTCCAATGTTATTAGAAACAAAACTCCTTATGAAATCTAGTATGGCCACATTCCTTCGGTAAAACATCTCAGGGTCTTTAGTTCCACCTGTTATGCCTTGATACCAAAGGTACATAGAAACAAACTTGGTGCAAGGAGTCGTAAGTGTATCTTCTTGGGGAATTCAAATGCCTCCAAAGCATACCGTCTCTATGATGAAGTTAATAAAAAATTTGTTGTATCTAGAGATGTAATCTTTATTGAATCTTCCAAAGCTGACAATGTTGTTGAGCGGCAACTTGATCGCTTGGATAGATTCACAAATGCAATATCATTTCAAGAATTTGATAATCAGATTCCACATCTTGAAGGGGGGAATCCTGTAATGGATCAATTTTGTGGAATCTTCTTCTGAAGCACTCTCTCCTCCACATGAAACTCCAACCACTGATGATACTTTGAGAGATGTGATTGACAGAATTGGGAGACTCAATCTTGATTCAGTCCCAACTCAATCAACTGAGCAGTCTGGACCATCTTAGAAAGGTCCCCCTAAAGTGGCTGACAAAGACACTTGAAAGTGTTCATCCTGATGAAGTTGGAAAGGTAGGGAAAATAAATTCAGCCAATCAAAATGGAGGTGATGTAGATGATTCTGATTCATCTGTTGATATGAATGTTTCTTATGATTGTGAACTAAATTTGTCTATAGATTTTGAACCAACTTCCTTCAAAGAAGCCACTTCTCATGATGAATGGAAAGAAGCGATGCAAAAGGAGTATGATACGTTGATAAAGAATGACACTTGGAAGCTGGTTGATCCTCCATTAGGAATCAAACCAATTGGCTGCAACTAGGTCTATAAGAACAAGTATAAAGCTAATGGCTCACTTGACAAGCACAAAGTCAGGCTTGTGGAAAAATGTTTTGAAGAAGAAAGGGGTCAATTATGAGGAGACTTTTTCCCCCACAACAAAATGGGCTACCATCCGAACACTATTTTCCCTAGCAACTCAAAACAGTTGGAAAGTCCATCAAATGGATGTAAAAACTGCTTTCTTGAATGGATATCTAAAAGAGAATGCTTTATGTCCCAGCTTGAAAGATTTGCTATGAAAGGACATGAACATAAAGTATGCAAACTTGTGAAATCCTTGTATGTCCTCAAGCAAGCACCGCGAGCCTGGTATCAAAAGTTAACTGCGCATCTTCTGAAACTCAACTTCAAACATTATGATCTTGATGATGCAAATTTGTTGGTCAAGAAAGTTGGCAAAACAATTGTATATCTTGTGGTATATGTAGATGATATTTTGATGATAGGGAACAATGAGAGCTACATCGCATCCATAAAGAAGGGACTGAGGAAAGGTTTTGAAATCACTAATTTGGGATATGTTCATTACTATCTTGGTATTGAAGTAACTCAACATACGAAGTCTATATTCCCTTCTCAAAAGAAGTACATTGGAGATATGTTGAACAAGTTTGGCATGGCTAAGTGCAATCCTCTAACTACTCCAATGGAACAAAACTTAAAGCTCACATCCATTGAAGGAAAAGAATTTGAGGATGCAACAAAGTATGAACAACTTGTAGGAAGTCTCACCTACCTGACTACTACGAGACCAGACATTTTGTTTGTTGTTGGAATCCTCTCCAGGTTTATGCAAAATCCTTGTGAGGGATATTGGTCTGCTGCAAAAAGAGTTCTAAGTACTTGAAAGGAACTTGAGACTTTGGACTCAAGTATACACAGGTGGGCAACTTCAGCTTGATTGGATACTTTGATTTAGACTTCGATGGAGACAAAGAAACTGGGGCATCTACTTCTGGTTATGCTATGAGTCTTGATAAGGAGTTGTTTCCTGGAGATCACACAAACAATCAATTCTAGCAGATTCCACAACAGAGGCAGAATATGTGGCAACAGTTGAGGCAACAAAAGAAATTGTGTGGCTCAGGAAAATTTTGGGAGATTTGCAAGTAAAACAAGTACATTCAACTCCACTCATGATTGACAACACCTCTGCAATAAAGCTGGCCAAGAACCCAAAGTTCCATGATTGAACGAAGCACATCAATACAAAATACCATCTGATTTGACATCATGTTGAGGCCAAGACAATCCATCTACGCCATTGTTCCACTAATGAGTAGATTGCAGACATTTTCACTAAAGCGCTTGGAAGAGAAAATCTTGAAAGATTCAGAACGATACTTGGACTGACCAACATCCCTTCAGATTAAGGGGGGGAATGTTGACACCGAATCATGGGCATTGGGCAAACATTTGTAAATAATGTAAATAATAAATATTGGAAAAAGAAGAGTCATCGGGTGGTGAAACCAAAGAGCCAATCCCTCATGTATATAACTATGATCAATCTAAATGAATAAACACAGTTCATTTGAGGAGTTACCTCCCGGCCTAACACGACACTTTTAGACGAAGTATTTAAGATATTTGTGACATGCCTATCTTCATTCTACATCTGTTCTGTGATAAATGATGGATCAATTGGACAAGTTTTATGAGTTATAACTTGATCCTTTTCAATTTCTTCTCTGATCATGTCATCCTCAACTAAATCTTTGTTAATGGGGTCAGTCACTTTCTCAGGGTATTCACAATAAGACATGACCTGCTTTAATGGATCGAGAGAGTTATTATTTGTTGAAATATCCTTGATTTCCTGCCATCTATCATCTGGATCAGACTAAAACTTCTGTACTTGTGATTTCCTTTCTTCCAACCTCTTATGTATGGAAGTCATTTCTCTGGCATGCCTTACTCTTAATTTCACTTGATTGAGATTAATTTTCACGAATGTCTTACAGAGTGATATGATTGGCCTCCATAGTTTTCATTTCCCGAGTGTGTTTTGCTTCCACTGCAATCATATGATTATGAATAATGGACATTTGATTAGAATTATTAACTTCCATTATCTTTAATCTATATTCGGTGGTATCCATTTCTTCCATATTTATAACACATGGTCCTTGTTTTTTCTCTATGGCCAATAATCTATTCTAAAGAGATATTTGACCAACTTCCACGTCCCTTATAATTTTATCATTCTTTGCTTTCATGCCCATGAAGCAATTTTACATATAGTTTACCTCTTTCTTATGATTTTCTTGCATGGTAGCTAATTGATTGTTGTGATCAAATTCCATGATGACCATTTCTTCCTCATGTATTTCTTCCATGGCAGTCATTTGAGTGGAGCGATTGAATTCCATGATCGTTATCTTTTCCTGTAAGGCTAATAACTTAATCTTGCTTGGTTAAGTTCCATATATTTAATAAGTTGAGCCTGATTAACCTCTGTATTCTTGATTACTTGAGCTTTATTTAACTATATGTCTTTAACCATCTGAATGAATTCCTTAACAAGATGCTTATCGTTGTCAAAACTAATTTGACAACTTGTTTCTGCTTGTCCACTATCATGGATTTGTCTTGCAATAGTACAAGTGGATTCATCATGAGAATTGTCTTGAAATATTTTGTTGATAGTTGAGTTATTTACAATATCTCTTTCACTCTTTTGCATAGTAATAGGGGCACAAGGCGAGTCACCTTGTTTCTTATATCTATCCTTAAAGTCGTTGACGATGTATTATAAAGAAGTGAAAGGATCCTCAGGAAAATTTTGAAACCAATCCATAACATCACCCTCTAAGGAAAAGGCAAAGAGATGTATCTTGACATCTTCATGATTATATTGTGAAGGAAGGCAATATCTAGTTATTATACGAGTAACCTTGCAGAGATGATTTCCAGCATTGGTTGAATCACCACCCGAGAACAAAGGCAATTTATGAATGGCATCTTCCGGCACATCATGAAGAGTATTATCCACAATGAACTGCTTAAAGTGGGGGAATGGAACAACCAAATGGATGCTAGAGAGATAGATCTTTGCTCAAGAGAATAAAAAATATCCACAAGAAGAGAGCTTTTAGCAAAAATTCCTGTAAGAAATGAAAGAAATGGAGTCACTACTTGAGCAAGAATCTAACCTTAAGATTCCAAAGGCAGAAAGCGAAAGGTCAGTTGAGAGAAGTAGATGGATATCAGGGAGGGTTTCTTTCTGGGAGTAAATGGATGAATAAGTGGAGTCAGCACCCAAACAGGAAATCAACCGAAATCTCCAGGTGCTAAAGGTGCAGATGAAAGGATTAATGAGATGATAAAAGATACAGTGATGAAAATATGAAGAGATGAAATGGCGCCAGAAAATGTGGCGTTGATGGGACAAAAAATGATAAGAGATTGAAAAAATGAATGAGATGAATGTCGTAAAGCCAAGGTCCAATAAATTGGTCCCCGACAACAACACCAAGAAATGTTGGCATTGCTGGCTTGAATGAAACATAGAAAGATGAAAGGAAAAAAAGAAAAAATGGTGTCGTGAATCTGGCAACAAACTAAACTTGATACCTTGATAACAATACCAAAAATGTTGTGCCACTTTGATAGGTTATTGAACGGTGAAAAATATTAGAAGATTAGAAAAATGTTGTGAGGACCAAGGAAAAAGAAAATCTATCGCGAAAACAACGCCAAAAAATGTTGTCGCACAAAATGTCTAGGCACCATGACAATGACTTAGATAGGGGGTTGTCACACTGATCCCAAATCTCTCTGCTTGAGGTGTCTCCCAATATCAGACTAAGGGGGTAGACCCTATGGAAATGGAAAGAGGGAAAATTAGTTGGGAACCAACCAATCTAGGAGACACAATTAAGCAACCAATACTTGTTTAGATTGCACAAGATTTTGAAGGATTCAATTTGACTTGAGGAAAATGATACCAGTGCATTGTGGAGTCAACTATCTTGTGAATGAAATAAATTCCAAGCAATGGATGGGAAATTGCTGCTGAAATAATTTGACTATCTTATATGCAAATGCAAAACCTAAAGCTATGTGAAATGCAAGGACTTGGTTAATTTTAGTTAAAATCCGTGTTCTAAGTTTGATCCCTTAATGTTTCTATCGACCAAGATTATGCTTAGAAGTAAAATTTTAATGTGCAAGTACTAGCTTAGTATGAAAATGCAAAGTGAAATGATGTGATGGGGAAAGGAGGGCCTAAAATTATTTATGAAATATGTCGTGAGCGTTATTTAACTTAAGGCTGAGAAAAATGATTTTAATGTGAAAACAAATACTTATACCAATAATGTAAAATATGAAGTTTGCACAAGTAATTACTGAAAAATAAGAGGAAACCAATGTAATATGCTAGAAATAAAACATTTTATATTCAGAAATCCATTTGTATGAGGTATTCAATCAAAGATCATTAGATGCATAAGTAAAACCAGATTAATTTTTCCTGAATGAGCATGTAAAAACAAATGTACTTCAGAAATTAAACTAAGTGTTTAAACTCAGATCAAATTCAATGAAATATTAGTCTAGTAATATGTTCTCAAAACAAATTTCAATACTAACAATATATTTTAAACTAGAGGTCCTATTACCATGCAATGTTCAGATTTTTTCTATGTATAACAACAGAAACTTCACATCACAAACTACTAACTAACAATTCGGGAAATTTCCGAGTTTAACTATTTCTAATCTAGTGATGCATTTTATCTAAAAAACTCAGAAATAAAATACTGAAAAGTAGTGAAACAATATTCAGAAATTTGTCAATTAGCATGCAAAATGTCACTGAAGATAACTTCTATTTCTGAAATGCACTGTTGTAAAAGATGTAAATTAAATTTGCTGCTAAACTTTAGTTAACTGAAATTATATGTAAGTATTAGTCTTGCTTTCAATTAAATCAATGAAATGAGGTAAGGGTTTAGAGGATGTGCATGAGTCATCCCTTAGGGGCTTGAAGCTACTTGGAAATATGCTGCCTGAATCACTTAAAATCCTCCAATTCCAAATGCCAAACTCAGAATTTTTTTTGAGAATTTTTTGTTAAAATTTTTAGGGAAAATTTTAGAAAAAATTAGTGAGAAATTTTTGGTGAAGGAGGGGAGGCTTGAGCGTGATGAAGGCCAAGAAGGGGGATGAGGGGAGTCCGTAAGGCTGGAAGTGAGGGCCGAGTAAGAAAGGGAAGGGAAACGAGGGAGAGGAGGAGCCGTAAGGCAGGAGGGATAAGGGAATGGAGGCGAGAGTGAGGGCTGAAAGGGAACAGGCTGAGAGGGAGTATGCTGAGAGGAGAAGAGGGAGGAGGGCGTAACATAGGCCAAAAAAGAAAGGGAGGCCGAGAGGGCAAGGGAGGCCGTGAATGAGGGCCGAGAGTAAAGGAAGGGAGGCCGAGAAAGGGAGTTGGAGATGGCCAGCACAGGGCCTTAAGGCCCTAAAAAAAGTGCCCATGATCTTCTTCAAATTTCTCTTCATCCTGCAAACAAAATGGAGATGCCCTCCGGGGTCTAAATCTGTCTCCAGAATCCACAAAAATCACCTGCGATCTTTAGATCTGTCCCTGCACAAATAAGAGAACCCTGAAACGTGTATATACAAAATATGAAATACCCAAAACCCCAATGAGTTAAAAAAATTAAAATTTACAAATCTACAGTGATATTCTACAGATCTAACAGATTTGCAAATCAAAGTCCTCTATTAGCCATATTTACATAATTTTGTACAGATTCATAATAAACTGGAAATTTTAAATAAAGGCACAAGCCCAAGAAAAACACTGCAAGTAAAATATTTTGTAAAATGACTCAAAAAATAAAAAAAAAATAGTGGGCTCTTTAGATTCTGTAATCTGAGAGTCAGTTGGTCTAGCTGAGGACTTCCTCAAACACCTAAATCCTTAATGATAACTTCTGCACACTTAGATCAGATTGATAGATTAATAGAGATTCTAAATGATCATAAAATTATCAAGAACTAGAGATACTTGCTACTTCTATCAAATCAAAATGATATTTTTAAAACCCAGAAATCTGTGCAAGATACTTGTGCATAGATCAATCCTCAAAAGCTATTATCTAGCAAATACAGATAAAAACAACAAAGTATTAAGAACAATATTACCCCATAAATATGTAAGAGGAACACCATGATCTGAAACCCCAAAGTCTTTGCATTTTATTAACGAAGAAAAAGTTATAAGATATTTCTTAGAGCAAGTACATGATTCAAAAAATTGGATCCAAATAATAGAGAGATATCTTTAATTTATAGATAAATTCTCCAACGACAGTTGGTTTGCTCCCCGTCAAAACAATCTCAACCATTGATGAAGGTCAAATGATCTTTTAATCATCACCATTGAAATAAAATTATTTTTTGAGGAAATTCGAATTTCATTTTTAATTTCCTTTTAATTAACTAAAAAATGATTATTTTTAGTTAATTGCCTCAAAAAATTGACTTTGACTTAGCTACTATGGCCCAAGGGTCCAGAATATCTTGAAATTTTCAATATTCCCTTGGTTGGGGACCTCAAAAAATTAAAAACTTTAAAACCCACAAATTTTAAATGTTGAAGGATTTAATTTTCCTAGGACCTAAATTAATTAAATTTCTGGCTTTAGCATTTTAATTTATTTTAACCAGAAAATTTAATTAATTGAATCATGAGGAGATAATTAATTCTTTCAACCCTCTAATAGTTTAACATTATAACTAAAATATTATTTACATGACATATTACATTTCTAACCCATGAAGATGGAACACCCGTTCGTTATAGACCCTCAACAATTATCCATTTCTGCTACACAAAATATGATCTAGTAGACAATGTGATTTGTAATAAAATGATCTAACGAAATAACTAGAATTGTTCCCAAACTACTTTTACAGAAACTCGATAAATAACACTAGGACTCATTTAAGATCTTCACGACAAAATCCACCCAAGCTTTGGGGTGAGGATGGAGGGAAAAACTCTGTCGATTATCCGTGTTTAGAAACACACATGAATCGGTGAGACAAAAAACCTCATAAGATGGAAATTATCATTAGAAAAATAAATTTACCTAAGTTGTTACATACATTTGCCTTACTAGGATCATTTCCATTACAAAATACAGAATGGGTTTACAAAACTCCAGTATACATATAGTTGATAATGATGAATCTATAGATTATCTGAGTGCTCAGACATGATGTAAATCCATGCGCGAAAAAGTGTACAGCTATGGGGTAGTTGACATAGAGTGGTCAACACACTTTATGGGGCTTTATTGGCTGACTTCACAATGCTGCACGATCCTCCCAGTGAATCGATCTTTTGCGGAGGTACTCAATTTTGTTCAAGAGATAATGTCGAGTCCTTTGTCCAACTATTCAAACACTCTTATGAAAGATTCAATGGCTCTCTTGGGCTCTCACACAATTGATAAAGAGAAATGCTTTTCCATAGTCCAAAACCAAAATCAAAGCTTGAAAGTACCTCACCTTCGTTTGCTTACAGGAAACCTTGAGGAAGGAAATGCTTATGATGGAATAACAATTATGTTAGCTAGAAAATGAGCACACCATGGGGAATCTACTGTGTTTATTACTTAATTGATCTTTATTAGATAAAAAATCGCTTTGATATTCTTTAGTGAGCAAGGTTATGCATTCCATCCTTTCACAAATACCACTATTACACTCACAATATTAAAGATAAGGTGTGAATTGGCAGAGAACTGACACAATAATGGGAACAATGGCAGAAAGGAGTTATACTACACTATCTCATATGGTTGTTCTAGTGATACTATGAACTATACTAAGAGTTTGGTATAGAAACAGTCATGGTGGAATGCCAAACATTATTTCAACAGGTTGGACAAGGGTGAGCTATCTCATATGAAATTACAGTAAATTACCCAGTATAAAAGGAGTTAAAGTAACCACAGACAAGTTTCTAAGTACACATGTTGTCACTAAGCAATTTTTGGGGCACAAGGTATTGAGCATTTTGATTCTGCAAGAATTGACCCATGAATGTAGTGCTTCAAGCTATTATGACCTTAGGAAACACCTGCAAGAAATGACAAGCATGGAGAATAAACTGTTGAGAATGAACTAGAATGGTTAGACTTGCATGAGCCACTATTGAGCGTTACAATACTATGGTTAGACAAATCACTATTCAAGGCAGAACCATAGGTTAGTGCACAAATATTAGACTGATTTCCCTTCAAGGCAGAATTGGGTCAGGGATGGCAGGACAAATTGTTGGAGGAAGGCCACAAAACTAGTGGCTCAAACAAGATTGAGCAAGTTAGAGACATTCAGACTTCAATACCATGTTAAACAAAGACATAAAATGAAAAACAAATAAGAAGGATAATCATGAGTTTCCTTTACTATTCAAATGATATAAATTTTATAATATATTCTTGTGACCCTTGGTCTTCATATACCAAGTGGTATCTTGGACTTCGTGATTGTTCGCATTCCACACCAACGCTTAGCGGATTAGGTGTCCAACAAAAATATAGTGACCAAGTGTCGAAATTGTGATTAAAATCCAGCTATTGAAGGAAACATTAGTTTCCAAGTTAAAGAAAGGGAATTTGAGTGTTAGGTATGATTGGAAATGCACACAAATTGAAACAAATTGACCCTTGGTATTCATATACCAAGTGGTCTCTTGGACTCTGGTGACTATTCACATTCCATACCAACCCTTAGCGGATTAGATGTCCAATAAAAAGATAATGGCCAACTGTTGAAATTGTGATTAAAATCTAGCTATTGAAGGAAACACTAGTTTCCAAGTCAAAGAAAGGGATTATGAGTGTTAGGTATGATTGCAAAGTTAGTAAATACTCTCGAAATAAAAAGGAGCATTGTTAAGAGGGTTCGCTCACTTACAAGAAAGTATGGAAAATAACTACATGAATTCTCTGTTTTAGTAAATCACATGTGTTAACATTTTGGCTATCTTCTACAAAAGTTCCAATTCTCTTGTGGTTTTACTTTGACCACTATTCACTTCTTGTTACAAAAGTATACTTGATGTTACCAGAACAATGTATGCTAGGATGGGTTGTTCTAGTTGAGGAATTGAGGTTTGTTCTAAAATGTAGGAAAAGGCGGATTAAGGTATTAAGTGGTATCAACGCTAGAATTCTCTTTGGAAATTGGAATAATAAGAGTGCACTAGAGTGGTGAAGATACATTTAGTACTGAGTTAGTAAAGTAAAACTCCTAGTCTTGGAATTGTGACATTGGCAAGAGATACTAGAGTGTGAAAGGGTTTTTTTGATGATTTGCATTGGAAGTTGAGGAATTGATTCCTGAAAAACCATTGAAGTAAAGTTTTGTACTAGAAATTAACATAATCTGAATTCTTGGAGGCACCGTCTTTCAAATTGAACCAAGGACAAAGAAGTATTTCCATATTGATATTATTGTGGTGTTTTATTGACTAGCAATTATGGCACGAAGACATATTGTCGGCAAACTGAAATTCACAAGAAAGGAAATCACCAATTTGGAAGTGTGTCGAAGGTAAGTAGTTATTCACTCCATCTGTTCACGTAAATTGAGTTCTAGGTAATTTGTCAAGACTCCAAAGAATTTGAATCTTAGATAATTGAATACTGTTTTTTATAACAAAACTGTAATGTGAGAACTAAATAATCCTCTATGGGTTAAACACTGTATTTTGGTGATTGATCTGAAAGTTGCTTTGGAGGAATAATTGCTATGCTATGGGAGATGATGGATGTAGAATCTTGATAGTATGTTAATGAATTGTTCCCAATTCATGATTAGAAGCATTCGTTTAAACCTTTGATGAGCGAATAGAACCCATTTAAATTGTTTGTATTCATAGGAGAGCTCATAAGTTGTAAGCATTAAGAATTGGTTTTTTTGTAAATTTGAGTGGTATGGACAATTGATGAACTGTTGTGTGAATGAATGCCTAAGTCGTATGAGTATTTGAAGTATTGAGGTTGAATTTACAAGGCAATGAAGTGATAATTGTAGATCATGTAAGAGAACTAAGGAGGGGATTTGAGAAATCTTATAGATTTGTGTTAATCAATACAAAACTAGAGTTCTTATAATAAAATGAAGTAAGAGTTGATTTTGGAGAAGTGGAGATGCAAAGTACAGTTTGAATAAAGAGAAACAAAGCTTGTAGAAAATCAGGTTTGGAGAATCTGATGAGGTAAATTGTCTTAATTTACAATTTCTATTGTGATAAGGGATTTATGACTGCATAAATAAGCTCTGATAGGAAGTAAAAGAAAGAACACTACTGTTTTTTAAACCACAAAGCAAAGTTTTTCTTCTCTTGGAGTATACCAAAGAGCATACCATAAAGAAATCAAAGAGTAGTTATGCGCTTGGAGAATATTTGCAGATAGAGGTCAGAAAGGCTGTCTCTTGAGAAAATATTAGAGCAGGTTGAAATGCTCTTTAGATGAGAGACATATACATTGTGCAAAGGAATGTTAGATGAGGAGGTCATGAAATATATTAAAAAGTATTGATGCTTTTATGCTAACTCTGGTTATGAGAATTGTATTTATAGGTTGAAACGGTCGGGAATGATTGGATAACAACAACAATGGAAGACAATGTGGAATTAATGACAAATAAGAGACTTGTAACCAAGAATGAGTAGTGTTGTTGGTTGTGGCAAAGAACCTTGAGAAAGAAGACAAGAGGAGAAGGGGAATATATCAAAGAAGTGAGTTAAGTCAGTGGAATAGTTAGGTCCAGAGCAAGGAGTGATAAATAGAAAGATGTTCTAGGTGAGAGGATCATGAGAGAACCAAAAGACCAAGTTCAGGGAGAAAATCTTGGTGATATATTGGGTAACAGGTCAACAAAGGAAGCTTGTTACAGAGGCTTGACTGTAACTCATAGTGGGCAAGTGGAAGCTCACAAAGATAGGAAGGAAATGACTATTGATAGTCATAGAAAAGGTTAAGGGATAATCCACAAAGGGATGAGTGATGAGGAGTTTGATAAGGAACTCACTGAAATGAAGGCAAAGTTGAAAGTGCTTATGGAACTGCTACACCAAGATGTTGAATACTAGAGATTCAGATGCATGTTACGGAAAAAGGTGAAATGGAACAAGTTGTAGGTAAAGATGAAGCATAAGTTGAGTATTCAATGGAGGAGTGCAGAGATCAAAGTATCCAAGATGAATGTGTGCATTTGTAAACCAGAACAAGGACCCATCCTTGGAGAGGATGACAATAATGAGGATGTTGAGAAGAGACTTGTTGAAAATCTCATAAACTGTTAGAGGATAAGCATAAGGATTTGATGAAAGAACCATATGTTGAGGCTATAGATCCCATTGATTTCAAATCTCATTATTGGTGTGTGGTTGAAGTATTTTTTGTATACAATGAACATAACACTAACTCTATTCCATGCAGGGATGAAGAGAAACACATAGATGCAATGCTCGTGAATGGTGAAGGATAGTCCTTGGGCACTGTCATAAAGTTGGAAGAAGAGCATAATTCAAGTTCTCTTAAGAGAGAAAGGAAAGTCAAGTTGTCTTGTAAAGGCAATCAAAATGGAGATTATGTGGCCATGGAAGAACCATTTGAAGCACCTGTTGTTATTAAGGACTTGGAAGAGTTGGCTCATGGAGATAGCCAAAGGAAACATAAAGAGGAAACTACGTTTGGTTGCAGTGCTGATGAACATCAATGGTGATGGTGATAGGAGGCTAGTGGAGAGTCTTATAGGATGTTTGAAGAATGAAGACCATCATGGAAAGTTGATGCATGAAGCATCAAATGAGACCACAAAGCCTTGTGATTTAAAATAGATGTATTATATGTGATCTCTGGTTTGGTATATTATGACCAACAATTAGATGAGGTGTTAATACATGTTGATGAAGAAACGAAACTCCTAGAAGGGTTACATGAGATAAAGAGATTCTTAATTGAGCATGTGTTTATTGGCCATGAAGATTGTGGACTTAATAAGGAAGCTACCATAATATAAGAAGCTAACGACAACCAAATGAAGACTTGTAACAATTGTGACCATAATAGAAAATCTTTAATGGCATAAGAGTCTTCAACAATAAACCTAGATTTTGGGGGATTTGAAGGAGAGAAGAGCTCAACTTCTGTTCTAAAGGAAATTGAGGCAACATCATCTCACATAAATTATGCAAGTGCGGAAAATAAATAGGTACTTCATGAAGGCATTCTCAAGGAGATTCCAATCATTGGAATATTAAATGACAATCTTATGCTGAAGGAAGGAAGCAAAAAAGAAGAAGTGGAGATTTTGGAGTGGTTGGAGGAAGACCTAGATAAAATTAAAGATGGTTTTGTTGAATTGTATGAGGATTTCAAAATCTTTGGAGAAGAGGATAGTGAGCCAAAGACTGCATATTCAACATGCAAAGTCATAATTGGAAGAAGACAATGTCTTGAATGACAACAAGGAGGATGAAGTTGTTAGGCATGAACAACATACTATGGAAAAAGATTATAACCTAAAGTTTTATGAGAGTCTTGAAAATTTTGTGTATAAGGAAGAAGAGGACCTGTAGCAAGTGAAAGGTGATAACAAAGTTCAACAAGTAATCAGCAAGATGAAACCAAGGAATGATTTGGACAAAGAGATTGATGAGATGATAATTCTTATGAAGAAAGTGCGTGTGAGAGTGCACACTGATGTAAGAAGGACAACTAATAACATGAAGAAAATGACTGAACAAGATTGCATCAAAACGATAAATGGAAGGATGCAAAACAAGGTTTGGAAACTTGGAAAATTAAAGTTGACAACATCAGAGGCAAGGGAGCAATGACATGAGGAAATGGGTGATCAACTAGAACATAAAGTCTGGGATCTAGGAGGATTGTACATCAAAGGCTTATGACCAAGAGGTCATAAATTTTTTCTACCTTGGAAGTTTGATGTAGGACCTTTAGAGCTTCCAAGCCATCAAGCCTTTGGAAGGCTAAATTCCAAACTAGGGGTCTAAACATTCATGGAAAATTTAATATTCATCATTGTAAATAATTATATTTCTATGCTTAATATATGCTAGGAGTTTTAGAATGTTAAATTGGGTGAGAATTAGTTGTTTTATGTAACCGAATTTGCATTCCATGGTAGAATTCAGAGGAGTCCAAATAGATTTTAAAAAACAATGAGTCATTAAGAAGGTAGGTTGAGTTCTATTTTAGAAAGCAATTACAATTTGGGAATCAGTTACAATAGGTTAGGAAGTTAGTAAACTAGAAAGAAATTGTGTTCAAAATATAAGCATTGTAAGCTTGTCAGCGCAGAGAGAAAAAAAAGGGCCAAATGAAGGATCAAACAAGTCATGGAGTGAAGATCAAAACCGAAATGTCCCTGAGTATATGTATGTACATTTTTGTTAATGAAAACAAATTTTTTTGCACTATGTTAGTTGTCTCAATGAAATTTTAACTGATGAATTCCAGTTTGTGTGCTTGTTTGAAGACATGGATGGATGAATATGTAATCTACACATAGTCAAATGGGGATATCTCTGTGTAAAACATAGTAGGACCCAAATTTATCTTAAGAACCCAAGAAAGTTTTGGTGTAGGTGGAACTAAATTGAGGAAACAACAAGAGAGAAATCATTGAGAAGAGATGCTTATATGTTGAGATATGCACAAAACTCTATTTGAAGACTGAGTGAAATCGATTCACCCCATGTTGAACAATTCTAGCATGGAATCAAAGTTTGGGTTGTGTGTTGGTGCGTTGAGTTCTGGGATGACCTATACATAACACGAAATTGCTATTTGGTTAAGTTTTGGAAAACATAAGGACTGGAATTAGAGGAATCAAGCTAACAAACATTGTTAATATCCCAGTTGCAGGTGGAATTGTTGTTGGAAAAGATAGCGACCAACTATTGAAATCGTGATTAAAATCCAACTATTGATGTCAACACTAGTTTCCAAGTCAAAGAAAGGGATTTTGAGTGTTATGCATGGTTGGAAATGCGCACAACTTGAAAAAAATACTTTACAGAGTTAGTAAGTCCACTCAAAATAAAAAGGAGTGATGTTGAGGGTTTGATCACCTACAAGGTATTCTAGAAAACGACTACATGAATTCTCTGTTCCAGTAGCTCCCCTGTGTTAACATTTGGCCATTTTCTATAGAAATTTTGGTTCTCTTGTGGTTTTCCTGTGACCATAATTCACTTCTTGTTAAAGAAGTATACTTTCTGTTACCAGAGTAGAGTATGCTAGGATAGGTTTTTCCAGTTGAGGGGTTGAGGTTTGTTTGAAAATGTAGGAAAAAGGGGATTCCCGCATTCATAAGTTTCATGCTAGGCTTTTTGCCACACGCTAATCAAATGTCCTAGCCATAGTAAAAAAATTTGATGAATCTAGAAGCTTGTGGTGTGGCATAGCCCTCATTTATGATATGGTTTTATTTTGATTTTTTTGGCAGGTCATGTATTTTGAGGCATTTCTCATACCTCCCAAGGCAACCTTGAGGCTCTTTGTGGACAATTGGACACCTCCGATGCATACCACATGGAAATTGTTGGAGCACTATACTTGTTTGTCAATTATTATCTGATTTCCACAAGGTTTGAGGGGCGATTTACATTTATGACATCACCGGGTGATTTATTGACATGGACATAATGATTTGGATGATATGGATGGTGTGTCACTCTCTTAAAGCGCTTGGAATTATGTAGGTATGGTTTAGACAAGATATATTGAAGAACATGTGATCTAGAATAAGGACTAATTGCATTTTATTTTGACGTCATTTCGTTATATGGGATTTATGATGACCAAAGTTTTGACTTGTACAAGCATCTTCCATGCCTCATGTAGTGCCTTGACCCAAGGCATGACCACAGGATTTCATTTGGAAAATCAATTGGAGGTGTTTGACCATTACTTCACTTGATTTTTGGAGCTATTAGCATGCTGTTTTCCCTTTGATGGAATATTGGCTCAATTTCTTGAGGTTGGTTCACTAAGAGGAGGAGGTTGTTGGGGTTTTTTTACTTATGAAGACACTTCACCATACTTCCAGGATTGATCATGGACTGTCTAGATCAACAATGGACCATTCTTGGGCCATTTTCAAGTGAGTGTTGGCCACTTGCATTGTTCAAGGAGTCTTTGGAGGCTAAACATTGGCATCTTGGACCCGCCTTTTGAGGGTTTTACTCATTAAATCATTGTACATGTGGCTTGACTACATTATTTTTATGTTGTTATTGATTACCTAGTTTTAGGAGTGAGTTAGATTTAGTTTTCTTAGGATAGATCAAAGGAATTAAATCAAATAATGCTATTTTATTATAAAGGGAGTAGATCTTGTTAGGTTCCTGTAATAATAGGGATCATAATTTTGAATTGACTATGTTAAGTCTTGTAATATTGTACATACCTTTGCTTTTCTGCAAATGTTTTCCCATATTAAAAAATGAAAAGAGGGTAAGTCCTAAAAGAAAAATCAAAGGACTAAAAGAAAAGAATAAAAAAGAAAATAAAATATGAACCCCAACAAAAAGAGATAAAATAGACCATGAAAGTGTGCACATTCAAATGCCACTACTCTTAGTTTAGTTTTTGCAAATAATATTGTGTGCAACTTGTCAAAATGCCACAATCCATGATGGTCAAACAATTTAAACTTGATTCATTCATGCTTTAAATTTCATGCTGATAGATAAATAATAAAGATCTAGCCAAACTGTTTAAACATGGCCGATCAGTAGTTAGGTAGAGAATAATAATGAGCTCATCAGTTTAATCTAATCCATTGGACGTTATAAGATTAGAATTAGATAGTTTTCTTATCAAAGAAAAATAAGAGGGTCAGAAAGCTCAAATGCAACCAATAAATGAAGAAAAAATGTTAGGGTAAATGATGGGTAGGCAGAAGAAATATGCACAAGGTATAGAAAACAACAGTTGATTTGTTTCTTATCACTAATATATTACTAATTTCCGCTTCCTAATTCCAAAAATCCCTTCCCTCATCATTTTCCCTTATTCTAACATATTTCCCTTGTAAAAAACCTTTTCCCCTTTACTAATTCCCCTTTTCATTTTTAAAACCCCCTTATCCTAAGTTTATATAATTAACATGTATCGGGCCCCATTGAAAAATCCTCCCCTATATTAGTTTAAACACTAGTTCTTAGAGTATTTTATCATCCCGCTATCACATTTACCCCATACCCCTTTCATATTAATAGTTTTAAATTAAATCCAATCATCCATCGTCGCATATACATCTAACCCCTTCGCTTTAAAAATCCTCTGGTCCCACCTATCAGAACCCTCGAACTCCATTCACCGTCTGATCTCCCTGCTCAGATCTGACGATCAACAATCCATATCGCGTTCTCCACTGTTTGATGTTTAACAGTTAAAAAGTATGCGATATGGGCAGTTTTCCCCTGCCCGCCTTTTTGCTATGTGGTAGCCCCACATCATATCGTGTCCCTCGGAAAAAAAATCGTTTACCACTTTTGATCCACGCGATAATCCACCATACCGCTCTTCCTTCAACTTCTCTTCCCTTCCGAAACCACCTCCCATTCCACGGCAGCCCCCTCAAAAGACCGGCCTCCAGCTGTCACCTCTTGCCCAAAAGCCTCCTCCCACTGCTACACTGTGTATGCCCGAAAGCCCTATCATCCATTGATGTGCGGTAAACTGCTAATCTACCCTTGCACACTGTAAAAAATTACATAGTTTCCACAAAAAGAGATGCCGTCATTCCCTTATCTCTGTTTGAAATACATAAACCTGGAATACCATTGCCAATGCAAAATGAAAACCCCAGCTCCCTAAAAGTCCATTTTTACGTCACTGTGGAAACTGAGTTTTCATTAACTATTGGTTTATTTTTGCAAGTGATCATATAAGACCTGGACAAACAATTTTTATACTAGTTAAAAACCTATTTGTTCCAGATGTAAATGTATTCCAATGGTTTTCCTCAACAAAAGATTCCATATAGTAGCAGAACAAAAGGAATCATTTACACAGAGGCAATAATTGTTAAAACAAAGATAAATCAACTTTTGTTGAAACACAATGTAACTATGGGCTTATATAAACCATCATGAAGACTGTTCCCTTATGAATGTGGGATAAATCCCATAATATATATCTATATATTATATATATATATAATAATATATATATATATATTATATATATAATCCCTGTTTTTACCCCTTACTTCACAAAACCCTATTAATATAAAGTTTTGGACTTTATATTAATTTGTCCTGGCAAGCCTATACTATCTCTTCCCTCTGCAAAGTCAACCAATGGCCCACCCCGCACTAAGAATTAAACCCCCTTCATTTTTATTTGCTTCGAGATTCATAAAAATAAATGAATTGTTAAAATTCCACATCGCGTGCTCAACTCATCCAACACTTAACTCTAAAAAAGAATCCTCTAAAAAATACCACCTTAACAGTTTTGATTTTGAATCTTATAAATGTTACGGGAATATAGGGTGGATTAATTTCAAGTGAAATACAGAGATATGAGAATGCAGTACTATTTTAGAGCTATGGGTGAAACCATACTTGAGGTAAAATTATAAAGCTATAGGCAATATGAGACTAAGGTTGTGAAATGAGATTCGAAGGTCAAATGGTTTTACAGCTACACATGAAATAAAATTCACGGATGCCATGAATTTATCAGAGAAAATAAAAGGGTAAATTTCACATGAAATTAATGTACATGTGGGCAAAGGTAACATTCATGTAAATGCATTTCACGGTAGAAGATTAAGGTGAAATTAATTTACAGGCATGGTGAAATTAATTTATAGGTGTAAAAACATGTTGCAGGTAAAAGTAAAAGAGTAAAGTGAGAATACTCTTCCAACCATACAAATGAACACATGGTTTTGCAAAACCATCCAGGTATTATACAACGGTAAAAGGAATTTACATATAGATAAAATGAATTTACAGAGGAAGGAGTAATAGGAACAAAACTACAAATGGTTTTGTGAATTCATGGAAAGAGAAAACAAAACCACAGATTGGAAATAACACATGGTTTTGTAGAAATTTAATTATAAATTTCATTTAAAATATTTTGGAAATATTATTCAAATATATACATTATTATATATTTTCCAAAATATTTTGTGACACTAATGGATGATAAAATAACAACGCAATCACAGGATCAACCATCAGTGAGGGAAATCAATTATCGAGCCAGAGGATTAGCAAGCAGTTGAGTGAATTACTAAGAAAAAGAGAGATACATCTGAGTCTATTGAAATCAATTATCGAGCCAGAGGATTAGCAAGCAGTTGAGTGAATTACTAAGAAAAAGAGAGATACATCTGAGTCTATTATTTCATCTGCCAGCACGACAACAAATTTGGATCCACATCCTACCTGCTCCCACTTCCACAACAACAACATTTGTACAACACATTCCACCAGAACTATTAGTCTGCAACAGTTAGAGATTTTTAGTTCATCTATAGTCTAAAAATGTCTTGTCTATTAGAGAGATCATTTGTTGTAAACAATTTGTAAATTTTGTATAAATACTTCTCCTTTTGACGTATTAGGTGTGGATTTCTGAGCATTTCTATAGGTGAACTCATCTACAACCTGAGGGTTTACTGTACTTTTTCAGTTGACAGACAGGGCAACTAATAGAAGCATTTCTTTACAGGATTCATGTGCTGAGCCACTTCAGTGAAGTATATTTCAATTGTTCATGTTCTTCTCTAAAGTATTCCGTAAACCTGAATGTTTTCTAAATTTGAATGGTATAACAGGAATGTTATTGCAGAAATTGTTTAAGTACACTCTGCTCTTACTGTTATACATTTCTATGTTTTCTTCTGATATCCGGATTTGAGAATCCTTAATTGCTCTCCTATCTGGTTGACCTCTTTCACTTCCTTCATTATCAGGTTTAAGGAATTCTTAATTTCTCCTTGATCCCAATTGAAAATCATTTCACCATTCCAGCGTTGAGATTTGAGATTGCTCAGCTACCTTGCCCTGTAACACTGCTTTTATAATTTGTTTCTGTTATGTTTTCTTGATATATTGACTCCATAGCCCAATGGAAAATAGACAGTCATCTATCCATCTAAATCAGTAATTCCACCAACAATTCAAATCAAAACCAAATCAAGCTTACATAACTAGCCTAAAATCAATTAAAACAACAAAGTTAAATCATTAAGAGAGAGCCCTCTCTGAGCATTAGGAAGGCTAGATCCTAATCTCCAAAGTAGGTTTGTGATTACCTCTATCATTTCTTTAAACACAACATGCCAACACTAGGGAAATTTTAGAGTGATAACATAGTGGCGACCATATTGGGGAAGATAACATTTTCTTCAGAAAGATTATACAAAGACCAAATCCGATCTATGATGGTGGACAATGATCAGACACAAAGGTTAAAATCATCCAACTGGTGACTCTAGCTCTAAATTAATTTCACAATCAAGACTCCACTAGAGGAATGAACTTGAAAGAACAATATGGGAAGATCAGGCTTCTAACTTGGATTTTTATCCAAGACATCATGTTCTTTCTCATCAAGAAGGTTTTTCAATGTATTTTGTATTTTAGAGAAAATATTAGATTAATTTTTGATTATTTTCCTTTGAAGATTGTAAATATAAATTATACTTATCCATTTGAGAAACTTTCTTCTAAATCTTATGATGATCATTTTTTGATTGAGAAGCCTCAAACAATCAAGACCGGTCTTACAATTCCTGTACATATTCCTGTACCTTGTAAAATTCCTAATAGATATAAGCCCCTCATGTTACATCCTATACTCCATGATTTTCCTGATAACCATTACAAATATCTCCCCAATTTTGATGGAGAGAATGGTATGACTGCCCAAAAACATATTCAAGGTTTTGAGAATTATTTGGACCTATTTGAGATTAATGAAGATGATGTTATTATCAGGCTTTTTGCTCTTTCTTTGCAAAGTAAAGTAAAGAGTTGGTTCAAGAATCCGCTTATTGCAAGCATCTCAAATTTCCAATAGTTTGTCAAAATGTTCCTTGATAGATGGATAATCAAAGTCAATCTTTTTCAGATCATTGAAGAATATAATCGGTTGAAAAGACAACCAAATGAAACAATACAACAATTTTCTGACAAATTTAATCAAGTTTATTATTTAATGCCAACAAATATAAGACCTCGTCCTAATTCAAATCTCTTGCATTATCCAAAAGAATTTGATCCAGAAATAGAATTTCAGCTAAGAGAAAGAAACCTAGAAACTCTTGAAAAGATGCAGAACATTGCAGTAGATGTAGAAGTTCATCTGCTGATTAATAAACAAAAGTTGAAAGCAGAAGCAGAGAAGAACAACATTGCAGAGGTAAAACTCGACATTTTGGTAAGAAAAATAGAGGAAATGATACAAAAGATCACCATGCAATATATTTTTTTTTGTGCAAGATCACCGTGACCTATTTATTTCAGAAAAAGAACAGGTTCATATCCATGAACAAATTCCTACTAATTCCAACTACCATAGATTAGAAAATGGCAGATCAATATGTGGAAGAGGAATCTATTGATCTAATGTGTATGTTTGATGACATTCCTTTTTTTAATGATTTACCTAAGTATGATCAGTATGATGATAATTATGTTCTCCGATTTCAAGCTAACTTAATAGAGCAATTAGAAGCTAGTTTGGGAAATAAGGAAATCAGTTTCACCAGCTTGAAAACATTGATCAACTTATTCATATCAGCTATGAAAGTGAGGAAGAAAGTGCATAAAATTTGGAAATAAGTGAAGGTTCTTTGCCTCTTTGTTTTGCTTCATTTCATTTCATCAGAGAAAACTTTAAAGCAATAAAAAATCAATAGTTTTTTGGTATTGTTATTGATAACAAAGAAGACAATGAAACTCTTGATCAAGGTTTTTTAGTTTCACAACTACAGTTATCAAATTTCATTGAAACCCCTGATCAAATGACACATGAAAGTTCTATACCACTATGTTTTGAATCATTTCAGTTTTGAAAGGAAATGTGGTGTAAAATCTCTAAAGAAAAGGATGAGGAGCTTGTAGAAATCTATGAAGTTCCATTCAAACCTATATGCAATAAGTTGCAGCAATCCTTCCAATTTTTTTATGATCAAATAGATGATATGTTGGATAATGAATGCAATCATAATTTTTCTTCATTAACTAACTATGAGATTCAGGATCAAGATGATAAAGGTTTCATCAGTCAAACATTTCAATCAATGGAAATATCATTACAAATCTTGTCTGAAAATTTGCAGGGGGATAAAGATAAAAATGACATTTCAGTTTCATGGCATGGACGCCATCTAGAACAATTGTACAGTTGCTTAAATCAGTTGAACAATAGTGTATATATTTTGGAAGATCCACTTGTACACTTTTTAGAGTCAACAAAGGAAATCAAGTATTTCCTTATCTTCTCATTTGTTGACAAGGTTATATTGGGCTGTATAACTTCAGTTTTAATCACAAACAAGCACAAGCAGCAAAATCCACCAATGTCTATGATGCTTGAATGGTTGCATTGACTGCTTCATTTTACCTAACCAGCAGTTGGACAACTGATTTGAGTAAGTAGGTGGGATTTTAGTTTGATTAAATTCAGTTTTTCAGCAGCAAGTTTATTTCAGATCATATTTCAGTACAACATGTGTCAGATTTCAGTTTGTAGAAAAGGTTAAGATTTCAGTTTGTAGAAAAGGTTAAGATTTCAGTTCAGTATTTTTAGTCACAGAGATTATATAACAAGGCAGGTGCAGACTTGGGATCGTCCCAATGGATCAGGGCACTAGTTGACAATGTTCTTGACATCTCACAAGGAGATGCCATCCCCAAGTGGAGCCACTGTTAGGTTCCTATAATAATAGGGATTATAATTTTGAATTGACTATGTTAAGTCTTGTAATATTGTACATACCTTTGCTTTTCTGCAAATGTTTTCCCATATTAAAAAAATGAAAAGAGGGTAAGTCCTAAAACAAAAATCAAAGGACTAAAAGAAACGAATAAAAAAGAAAATAAAATATGAACCCCGCCAAAAATAGATAAAAATAGATCATTAAAGTGTGCAAATTTAAATGCCACTACTCTTAGTTTACTTTTTGCAAATAAGATTGCGTGCAACTTGTCAAAATTCCACAATCTATGATGGTCAAATAGTTTAAACTCGATTAATTCATGCTTTAAATTTCATGGTAATAGATAAAGAATAAAGATCTAGCCAAACTGTTTAATCTTGGCAGATCAATAGTTAGGTAGAGAATAATAATGAGCTCATCAGTTTAATCTAAGCCATTGGACGTTATAAGATTGGAATTATATAGTTTGCTTATCAAAGAAAAATAAGAGGGTCAGCAAGCTCAAATGCACCTAATAAATGAAGAAACAATGTTAGGGTAAATGATGGGTAGGCAGAAGCCGTATGCACAAGGTATGGAAAGGAGCAGTTAGTTTGTTTCTTATCACTAATATCTTACTAATTTCCGCTTTCTAATTCCAAAAATCCCTTCCCTCATCATTTTCCCTTGTTCTAACATATTTCCCTTGTAAAAAACCTTTTTCCCCTTTACTAATTCCCCTTTTCATTTTTAAAACCCCCTTTCCTAAGTTTATGTAATTAACATGTATCGGATCCAATTGAAAAATCCTCCCCAATATTAGTTTAAACACTAATTCTTAGTGTATTTTATCATCCTGCTATCCCTAACATCCTGCTATCCCATTTACCCCATACCCATTTCATATTAATAGTTTTAAATTAAATTCAATCACTCCACGTTGCATATACATCTAACCCCTCCGCATTAAAAATCCTCTGGTCCCACCTATCAGAACCCTGAACTCCATTCACCGTCCGATCTCCCCACTCAGTTCTAATGATCAACAATCCATATCGCATTCTCCACTACCCTATGTTTAACACTTAAAAAACATGCGATATGGGTGGTTTTTCCTCGCCAGACTTTTTGCTATGTGGCAACCCCACATCATATTGGGTCCCTCGGCAAAAAACCGTGTACCAATTTTGATCCACGTGATAATCCACCATACCGCTCTTCCTTCAACTACTCTTCCCATCCGAAACCACCTCCCGTTCCATGGCAGCCCCCTCAGAAGACTAACCTCCAACTGTCACCTCCTGCCCGAAAGCCTCATCTGACTACTACACTGTGTATGCCCAGAAACCCTATCATCCATTGATGTGCGGTAAACTGCTAATCTACCCCTGCACAATGTAAAAAATTACAGAGTTTCTACAAAAAGAGATTCAACCATTCCCTTACCTCTGTTTGAAATACATAAACTTGGAATACCATTGCCAACGCAGAATGAAAACTTCCAGAGTTCGGATTCAATCCATAGATTTCATAGTTCCCTAAAAGTCCATTTTTACATCCCTATGGAAATTGCGTTTTCATTAACTAGTTTATTTTTGCAGGTGATCATATAAGACCTGGACAAACAATTTTTATACTAGTTAAAAACCGATTTGTTCAAGATTCTTAAAAAATGTATTCAAATGGTTTTCCTTAACAAAAGATTCCATACAACAGCAGAATAGAAGAAATCATTTACACAAAGGCAGTAATTGTTAAAACAAATATAAATCAGCTTTAGTGAAAACACAATGTAACTATTGGCTTATATAAACCATCATGAAGAATGTTCCCTTGTTAATGTGGGATAAATCCCATATATATAATCGCTCTTTTTACCTCTTACTTCACAAAACCCTATTAATATAAAGTTTTGGACATTATATTAATTTCTCCCCGTAAGCCTATACTACCTCTTCCCCTTGCAAAGTCAACCAATGGCCCAACCCGCACTACCTTAATTTTTATTTGCCTCGAGATTCCTAAAAATAAATGAATGGTTAAAATTCCATATGGTGCGCTAAGCTCATCCAACACTTAACACTAAAAAAACACACAAGATTAGTGGTTTTACCAACACACCTTTTTGCTATGTGGAAGCCCCATGTTATATCGCGTCCTCTAAAAAAATACCACCTACCACTCAAAAGCGGTGGGATAAACCATTAACTGTTTTGGTTTTGAATCTTATAAATGTTACGTGAATATAGGGTGAATTAATTCAAGTGAAATACAAAGATATGAGAATGCGGTAATATTTTAGAGCTACGGGTGAAACCATACTTGAGGTAAAATTATAAAGCTACAGGCAATATGAGACTAAGGTTGTGGAATGAGATTCAAAGGAAAAATGGTTTTACGACGAAACATAAAATAAAATTCACGGATGCCATGAATTTATCAGAGAAAATAAAAGGGTGAATTTCATATGAAATTAATGTATAGGTGAGCAAAGATAACATTTTGTAGATGCATTTCATGATAGAAGATTAAGGTGAAATCAATTTATAGGCATGGTGAAATCAATTTATAGGTGTAAAAACATGTTGCAAGTAAAAGCAAAAGAGTAACGTGAGAATACTCTTCCAACCATACAGGTATTCTACAAGGGTAAAAGGAATTTACATACAGATAAAATGAATTTACAGAGGAAGGAGTAATAGTAACAAAACTGCACATGGTTTTGTGAATTGGAAAGAGAAAACAAAACCACGGATTGGAAACAACCCATGGTTTTGTAGAAATTTAATTATAAATTTCATTAAGGAATTTAGACTTCTGTGATCCATAACATTGTTTAGAGAAGATTCTTTTGTCGATGCGTTTCGAACCAACCAGTGTGGTTCAGCGTCAGGACAAGTTGAAGATCAAATCCAGCTTAGCATGTTTAAATAGTATGTGCAGAGACTCCAACGGCTATATTGCCAACGGCTAATTTTGACCTGATGACCCAAGTCAGACCAATAATATTCCTGTTATATTTTTATTTATTTTTATTCTAGGAAATAGTTAAATTCGGTAAT
>APFE031209817.1:1619-27117 GCA_000404065.3 Pinus taeda
TTAGTGACAGGGATTCCAGATTTGTGGGGAATTTTTGGTCCAACCTATGGGAGATGATGGACACAAAGTTGAAGAAAAAGACTGCTTTCCATCCACAAACAGATGGACAAACCAAAGTTGTGGACAGAACCATTGTGCACCTCTTGAGAGGATATTGCAGCAAGCATCCCAAGCTTTGGGATGAACATTTGCACTACATACAGCATGCTTACAATCGTGCCAAGCACTCTTCCACAAACACCTCACCGTTTGAAGCTTGTTTTGGTTACTTGCCAAAATCACCTCTTGATTTCATTCTTGAGAAAGATGTCGCCATTGAGGGACATAGTGATATTGAAAAAGCTCATTCATTCATTGAAAGAATTCAGGAAATTCAAGAACGGCTTGAGAAGAGTCAAGGCAAGTACAAGGAAAAACACGACAAGCATAGAGTCGATCACAAGTTTCAAGAAGGGGATGAGGTATGGTTGTACATTAGTAAGGAAAGGATGCAAGGAGAAGGTAAAAAGTTGAAGCCTATTCGTTATGGTCCATTCAAAATCCTCAAGAAGGTTGAAAATAATGCTTTTCAATTAGATTTGCCTTCCTACATGCAAATGTATTCTATTGTTAATGTGGAGAACTTACGTTTGTATGAACCTCCTTTGATCGTTGATCATGAAAGCACTATTCAGCTGCCATCTATAGAAGATTTCTCGCCAGAATTCTTAGATGAGCTGAAAGAAGATACAATCCTTGACAGAAGGACATGCACTTCAAGGAGGGGCAATGTAGATTATGTTCGAGTTGGTTTCAAAGGCAGCAAACCGAACAAGGCAAAGTGGATGGAGGTGAACAGAGTGAGGGTGTTGTACCCTCACCTCTTTAATAGGTAGTTGAAGGCTTTTGGGGTCCAAAAGCTTCCCAATGGGGAGGCATGATTAGGGGCTCATGTCCCAAGTGTCGTAAAATGCTCAAAAGTAAAAGTGCTCAGAACTAGCTCGAACTTAAATTACTGGATAGAGCTCGTCATCGTGATTCTGGCACCGTAAACGGTTCGAACAACGGTCACCGTATGAGAAATTTATGACAAAAACAAAATCACCCAATAACCCTTAATTTTTGAATTTTAAAAAAGAATATTCCACAGAATATTCCTTGGAATATTCCATGGAATATTCTTTTTGGGCAGGCCAATCAGAAGCCACCACGTGGCCCAGAGTGATGTCAGCAAGAGTATGTGGGTTATTTAAAATTTTGGTTGGGTGTATGGAGGATCGAACACATGACCTCCCGCATACAAGTGCCACGCCTTACCATTGCACCACGCGGCAATATTTGTTAATGGGCATGGAGAAAAGTCTTATGAAGTTTAAACTTCCGTTTGGGTGGGAAATGAAGGGGGCCAACCCCTAAGGGCCAACCCCCCATACACATGACATCCCGCCCGGAACCATGGGCTCCGTTCAAACGCCGGCAATATTCCAACTGCCACCGTTTAAGGCTGAACGAGTTCACATGCGGTTTAAACGGTTAGTTAACACGCAATGTCATTAACCATACAGCTAAGGGCTTGGTGCAAACTCTAAGGCGCCTAACCACCGCCCCTTAAATTCGGTCACATGCAGTTTGTATTTATAGTCATGGTCAGTATGGCGGCATAAATGGCGGAGCGCTCCAAAAATGGCGGAATTTCCAAATTTAGCAGGGTTATCTGGCAGTTAGCCAGTTTTAACTGGAGTTTTTCTAGGGGCAGACTGGAGAAACTTTAATGAGCCATAACTTTGGCTAGGAAAGTCGGTTTTGGACGAATGTTTTTTTTATTTTGGGTATTTTCGACCTTCTGAAGCCATTGGCATAGGTTTTACAGTGATCTGAGGTCATTTGTAGAGGTTTTGGATCCGTGGAAGTTCTAGGAGCCACCAGGGCCCAATATTGTGAGAACTGTATAGGGTTGCAGGTATCCATTGGAGGTGAACCAGTAGTCAATCCTGAAGGATTCAAGTGTTTTGAATCCGTTTTTACAGTCTATTCCACCTGTAGAGACTTCTATTCAGCTATATATTAATTTTGAGCATTTAATTAAAATGAGGACAGGCCCATTTGGGAGCCCTGGACCCAGCAGACATAGCCCAGGAGGGGTGAATTGCTTTATCAACTTCTTTTGCATCTTTGGTTGATTTATTTTGTAGAACAAATTCATTTTAATGTGTTAAACAGTAAAAGGAAATAATTCTGCTATGCTTAAATGGATCATGAAAAGCTGAAAATTTCATTTGTTTCTTTACTGTGAAACATGGGCATCTTTTAAACATGTTTATTACTAAATTGAATACCTTGCCAACCATTTACAAGTAGTTTCAAATTCAGATCATCTATTGATCGACCAAGATCTTCCACTGTTTCTAAGACTCCTTCGTAGTCCTTTTTTGACCTGTCGGCCAGAGTATCAGGCTTCTCCAATATTTCTCTGCCTCATGAATTGGATCCAGACCCTGAGATTCCCCTCCCTCCTGCATCATCTGAGCCTCCAAGTATTGATCCTATGTCTACCCATATTCAATATATATCTTCATCGCCCCAATCCCCTTCCTCTCACATTCCACCCATCCAAAGATTCTCGTCTCCCCCTTCACTTGGTCGCTCTTCTGATAAAAATAATATATCTCCATATATAGCTTCCTCCCCTAAACCTCCATCCCATCAACATGTACCTGACCGCAAAGGCAAGGCTCCATATATCCCTATTCCCCCTCCTCTATCCCCTCAAACCTTTCCACGTAATTCTTTTAATCAGGATAATGACCTCCTCCTTAAAAGAGCGTCTTTAAAACTTCAGCCATTAACTATTCATTGACCCAATCGTTCCCCCTCGCCCCATATTAGCCCCAAATCGGTGGGAAACATAACTGTTCACCGCAAAGAGAAGCGTGGTAGTAGACACTTCCGGGGTACGAAGGGAAGACAGGACTCGTCAACCAGGGATCTTTCCTTAATTGACATTCGTGTTACAGAAATTGCAGCTGAAGATATTCCTGATAAAAGGCCTCTTAGAGAGTGTCGGCCTTATGATGTTCCCAAATGATCGACATTCTATCTATGAACATTCGGGGCCTTGGAGCTGACCCCAAATTTCTGGCTCTAAAAAATCTTTTTGTCTCTTTGAAATCTAAAATGCTACTTATACATGAAACCATGCACGATAGCTCTCAAACCATTTCATGGCATATGGTCGCTTCAAATGCTGTGGGCATGTCTAGAGGACTAGCTGTATTATGGGAGCCTAAATGGATTTCGACTGCTGCTTTTCAATGCTTCGTTGGCATTCTCATGTTCGCCCATTTCCATGGTTCTTTAAACCCCATTCACATATTGAATATTTATGCTCCATATAAAAATCGGTTCCCTTTCTGGAATTATTTGCTTTCTTCTGAACTACTTGAAATTGACTCTTTGATAATTGGTGGAGATTTTAACTGCACTTTTTGTAATGATGAAATATGGGGCAATGGCAGGAAATATGATCCGATGGGGAGATTCATCCGGGAATCTATCATACAAACTAATTTTATTGATGTCCTTCTTGTTGGCCAGGGACAAACTTGGGACAATGGGTGATCCAACAATTCAGTTCTGGCAAAAAGATTAGACAAATTTATCTTCCATGAAAGACTGATAGGAAAATATGGGCCTCCTACAATGAACATCATACCATCCTTCATATCTGATCACTGCCCCATTTCTTTTCAATGGAAATATGTTGGACGCAAATTTGGATATCCCTTCAATTTCAACCGTACATGGCTTGCTGATGGTCAATTCAACAAATTTATAAATGATAAATGGAAGCAATCTCCCTTGCAGGAAAATGACTCTTCCCGAAAATTCATTGACCGCCTGCAATTTCTTCGAAAGGAGGTTAAAAAATGGCAAATAGAAAAAGCAGCCTCCAATAAAAAGGAGCTAAAGGACATATTCAAGAAATTGGAGTACTTATCTACACTTTTTAAAAATCCCTCCATGACATCCACCATCAGAAAACATATATGGGATCTAGAAAAAAGAAAGCAAAATATATTAGAAGAAGAAGAAGCCTCTTGGAGGCTCAAAAGTCGTGCATTATGGCTCAGAGAGGGAGATAAAAACACCAAGTTTTTTCACAGGTTTGCAAATAAGAGAACGGAGACAAATGCTATTTGGGAGATCAAGGATGAGGAAGGATATTCTCACTCCTCATAGGAGGCTATCTCTAGAGAGGCTGTGAAATTTTTCAAAAGGGATTACAGTGAGGATTATGTCTGCAATATTGAGGATATTCTATGGGGAATAGACCCATACCCCACTATGTTTGATGAAAGTCTAAACAGGGCTCTATTTGCTGAAGTTTTAGAAGAAGAATTATTGGAAACAATGAAATCATTCCAGAAAGACAAGTGCCCCGGGCCGGATGGGTGGACCATCAATTTCTTCATCCACTTCTTTGAATTATTTAAGACAGATATCCTAAAGATGGTCGAGGAAATGAGAACACGGGGTTTCATAAGCCAGAAGATCTCCTCAACATATATCGCTCTAATTCAAAAGAAAAGCTCTCCTCCACATTTTTCAGATTATCGGCCAATCTCATTGTGCAATGTATTATACAAGGTCATATCAAAGATTATAGCTATTCGAATTAGAAACACTCTATCTCTACATCTATCTCCAGAGCAACATAGGTTCCTTAAAGATAGAAATATCTTAGAAGCAGTGGCTCTCACCCAAGAATGCATACACTCAATGCACAGTAGGAAAATAGAAGCAGCTCTTTTAAAAATCGACCTAAAAAAGGCATACAACTGTGTGAACTGGGGCTTTATTCGATGCCTACTAGCTAGGATTGGCCTAGATGTCAGGTGCATTAGATGGATCATGGCCTGTGTGGTGGAAGTAACTTATGCAATCCTAATTAACGGTGTCCCAACTCCCTTCTTCAAAGCGGCTAGGGGCTTACGTCAGGGTTGCTCCCTATCTCCACTCCTCTTCATTCTAGTTATGGAATCTCTAAGCTTACACATTAAGAAAGTGATCCAACAAGAGAGATACAAGCCTCTCCCCATTTACAGGGCTATATTCATGTCGCATAATCTTTTTTTTTATGACATCCTCCTATCAGCCATACTGTGCAGAACGACATGGATATGTATCTATGAAATCTTAGAGAGATTTCAAAAAGCCACCGGCATGTATATCAACGACTCAAAATCTTCTTTCCATGTCGCTGATGTAAATGGAGATATAATCACATTTCTAGCAGATCTATACAACATTAAAGCATTTCCTATCCTGAAGGGCTTCAAATATCTAGGATTCAATTTGAAACCCGTGGGTTACAGATTAGCTGACTGGTCGTGGATTCTGGATCAGTTCTATAAAAAAATATCAACATGGGAATACAGGTGCTTATCAATTGGAGGCTGCACCATTCTTACACAATCTGTGCTGGTACAAATCATGGTTTATTGGGCACATCTTTTCTATATCCCTTCATCTACTATTAACAGTTTAAACAGAATGATAGCTAATTTCATATGGGGAGGACAAAAGGAGAAGATTAAATATCATCTCAGCAAGCTTTCGAAGCTGACTCGGCCAAAAAATATGGGAGGTTGGGGCATATTGGATTTACACTCCTCTAGAAGAGCCGCCCTTCTATGTAAATCAATGTGGAAAGCGATTATGGGTGAATCCAACTGGAGCAAAACTATTAGAGCTAAGTATATGGATGATCTAGACATAACATATTGGTATAGACAACGCTCCACTGGATCCCCCAACGGCTCATACATATGGAGAGGCTTTAAAAGATTGGAGCCGTTTTTTAGAAAAAAACTTGATTTGGAAATTCCAATCCGAATCCAACATTATCATTGGTATTGATGAATTCACAGGTGCAAGAGAAAAGATCCATATCTCCTCTCAACTTCTGAGAATTTTACACAGTAGGGGATATTTATTTTGGGCCAGTGTAATTAAAAAATAGGACGGTGCTATTCCAATCTGGAAAACTGCTACAGAAATGCAATTAATCGGTGCTCTGGAATCCCAATGGAACGCTATCACTTTTTCCCTGCAATCGTGTGGACTGTATCACTCATCGGACAGGGATTGCCTCATTTGGAAAGGTCTCGGTAGGTCTAGCTGGCACATCGGCTGTATACGCAAGCATATATATCTCCAAATTTTATTATCAGAATTCGATACATGTGATAATATTTTTTCGCCAACGTTTTGGAAATTTGGATGCCCTTTAAAAATCATTATTTTTGCCTGGCTGGTTTTTTATGACAGGAATCTCACTTGGGAGAATCTCCAAAAGCGCAAATGGTGTGGGCCTGCTATATGCCCCCTCTGCAGATCGAATTCTGAGAATAATTTGCATATTTTCCTACAATGTACTCAATCCCAGTTGATTTGGCAGCACTTATTTGCACACTTTGGCTTCGCCATTGTCAATGCTCCTTCTATCTATGAGGCTTTAAAAAAATGGAGCATCATGTACTGCAAGTGGAGACCCATCCTTTTGTAAACAATCTGGGCCATTTGGAAATGGCGAAATTGAATGATTTTTTATTCCAAAAGGGAACCGTTTTATAAAGTTTTCGAATCTATCCTTTGTTTATATGAAGCGCTAGCTCAGCCACGACATCCAAAAGTCAGACAAGGAAGGAAACAACGGCCCAACGATGCCTATGGATATCCCTGTGCTTTTTTTGATAGCGCTGCTCAACATGTCTCATGCGCCTGTGGAGTTTATATAATCCCAGAAGAAGGACAAGATTTTGACATACATTGGAATGGACGACCTAGAACTAACAGCAAAGCAGAAATTATGGCTTTGGCTGGTCTCCTTTCTATCTTCGACTTCCTTGGCCTAAAAAACCTTCATATTTTTGGAGACTCGAAAGTCACCATCGACCATGTACTGTCTAAAAATATCATAAAAAATATACCTCTCTAGCTGGTTGAACAGGCTTGAGGCTTTGTGGCACAACAGGAAAGACTACACAATCTCCCATATTGTCAGGGATAAAAACCGGAGAGCAGATGCTTTATCAAAATAGGGGCTAACATCGCCAAGGGTATATGGACCATGCAGATTGCAGTGGACAACACCTCCCACCAGATCGAAGACTTTTCCATGCCGGGTACATATTTCTCTATTTTGTGAAGTCAAATCTGGTGTGATTTTCTGTTTCCCCAACTTTTGACTCATATTTTTGTCTTTTTTCCAAACATAAACTTGGCTCAAGGGACTGATTTTTGGAATTCTATAGGAACATATGTGCATTATGCAATATATTTCCTCATGACCTTTATGTAACAGATCTGATAGGGCTACATATATCCTTTCTCTCCACATGGTTTGAGCCACCTTCCATTTTTCATATAAGATGATTTCCATATCTACATTGCTATACATATCTGTTGGATGAATATAATACAACTATATAGCTTTTTTTCGTGCTAAAAATGATAGGTTTTTAACATGTATGTGATCTAGCAGTCATGGAAGTCCAAATTGCGCTGACCCTCGATGTAGTTTTGGAGAACATGGAAATTTTCTTTGCTTAGAAATTCGGGAATTTTAAACTGCAACGAATTTTTGACAGAACCTTGGTGTATGAAGAAAACGGTAATGCTGGAAACATATGCACTATATCCATGTTCAAGAATATTGTGCCTTTTTAAGATTAATGCTATATCATGCCTATATTGAAATTGTTCAAAAAAATAATAATATTCAGTAAAATTACTTTGCGTTTTCTCCGAGGAAGAAAGGGTTGGAGGTTTTTTATTAGATCCCTGCTCTTCTTCTTATCAAAGAAAAGAAAACTGTTTACTATGGTGCAATGCAAAATATCCTAAACTTGAGTGTAAACTGAATAATAATGAAAATGTTTACTATGATGCAATGCAAAATATGCTACGCTTTATTGTAAACTAAATACTTTGAACCAGAGTCATTTAAATGAAAGATGAATAGATAAGTGCGTTAATTGGCTTCTGTTTAGCTTATTCTTTGTTTTTAACTTCCTAAATGTTTTAAGTACAGTTATAAGGCGTTAAATCTCAAATCTCAATGTCTTTTTTCGCTTGGAAAAGGGTGGTCATATGAGTAAATTTGAGTGTTAGGAATTTTTTGTTTTCATCTAATTTTTTTAAAATACAATTTTTATAGTTTTATGAGATATTATTGAATATATATAAATCTGAATTTAATGATTGAATTTAAATAATTTTTATATTTGTATTTTTAATAAAAATGATTTGAAATATATTTAAAAGCTTTTTTCATAAAAATGATTTAAATTTTAATAAATTAATAGTTGAAAGATACCATTTAATTTTGTAATTAATAAAAAATAATGTAAATGTTAAAAAAGTTAAGCTAGAAAAGTTAATTAAGTTTGGTTTTCTATTATCAGAGTGTTTTTCCTTTTTATTTTTATAATTTTGCTCTAAAAGTGATTTTGGTTTTGTTGGCCAAGAGAGGATGCCAAGGAACTTATAAGTTGTCTTGTAACTAGAAATTGTTAAAATAGAGATTTAGCAAGTATTTAATTGATAATTTCCCATTTGAATTTCCAAGATAAACACTAAGTTTTTGTGTGATGAATCTCTTTGTTAGTTATGTTGGATTTCCTATCAGTGAATTAAGATGACTTACCATCGTATTCTAATGGTTATCTTGTAATTTTATGGTGCTAATTAATTCCATGTAATAGAAAACTCCAAGTTTTTCTTTTTATATTCATTTCTCTTTAACATAAAAGAATCATAACAAATATAAAATTAACACTTTTGATTTATATATAATATTTAAGATTAATAACTCATAATATTCTTGTTGCATTATTGTAGAGTATTCAATAATTGATTATTCATGATAATTGTGCTAATTAATTGTTAAAGAAGAGAAAATTGCTACTTTTGCTCGGCATGGTTGCCCAAAATTATCTTCTCTTTTTTTGAAATTTAAGAAGCTACATGTACACTATTAAAAGAAACTACAATAATCAGCAATCAATCAATACCATTGAGGCACTACACTACCCAACAAATAGATATCACTCTACAAGTTGGATTAAAAGGTACTACACTACCCAACAATCAATAAATACCACTCCATAGGTTGGATTAAGGTACCACTCCATAAGTTGGATTAAGAGACACTACACTACCCATCAATCAATAAATACCACTCCACAAATTGAATTGAGAGGCACTACACTGCCCAATAATCAATAGATACCACTCCACAGGCTAGGCAAGTCTGGCATTTGGAAGTCATATGAGAGTCATACAGGCTGCACTATACATTAAGTGTTGTCTCAAGATAGGTAGACTATTTTGGACACACAATCACTTGGTTGAGAAAATATCTCAACCACACACCAATCTAGGAACATCTAGATATAACAAAAGTAAAGAATAGGAATAGACTCCTATAGATAAAATGAATCACAACTGAGACAAGTAGGAATTACAATTTCCAAGTCACCGCGTTAATGACTACTTGTCTCAATCTCAATCTGCAAAGTCTAATTGTGGTCAAACATAACAAAAGAATATGTCGATGTCCATATAAATGAGCAACCATCCACTAGAATGTATGGGTGTCAACCACTTCAACCGCCAGTCTACTAGGATGCCCTTCACATACATGGTTCTATCAACCATTATAATTACATACATCTATCTGTACTTGCAAATCCCCCTCCATCATCATCAAGGGTTTTATCGGATTAACCATAACCATGCTATGGGTTTTATCGGATTACCCTCAACCATGCCAACAAGGGCTCTAAGCCACCAAGGTTCAACATAGCCACCAAGGCTCAAGTCTGCCACCAAGGCACTCAATTCAACCACAAAGGCTCAACACTGCCACAAAGGCTCAGCTATGCCATCAAGGCACTCAATTCAGCCATGAAGGCATTCAATTCAGCCACTAAGGCTCAACTGTGCCACCAAGGCATTCAATTCAGCCACCAAGGCTCACTACAGATCCAACATAACCAAGCCAAAGGTTTTCTCGGCTCGCCCTTAACCATGCCAAGGGTTTTGTTCGCTAACCCTAAACCATGCCTACAGGAATCCCTGTCAACTTCACTCTCACACATGGTTTCTGGCTTACCACAAACCAATGCTGCAAATACAAAATGGTTTTAAAATTACCACAAACTTAATGGTTGTATATATGCCTCATCAAGCTTACATTACACACTCCAACTCTTGGAGTTACCAGGTACATACTTTACAAAGACCACTATAAACATTGAGTAAAAATTCTTACTAATACATATGTGATTCACATTACAACATAATAGAGTCTATTCTATAAACACAAACAAACTTTCAAGCTCATTTGGATCCTTTGGCACTCATCTTGAATACTCCATACTATTCATATGCTAGAACAAACCATTGCTTTCCCACTTGAATATCATCAACTTTGTACTTTTAAGCCTTTATTATCTCCAATTTTAACTTTTTGACTTTGGCATATTTGTCTGGGATCTCCATGCTTTAGCTGTGATCAATTAAAATCGCAAATTCTAACCAAATGACTTCATATTGAGATCGTGAATCTCGCTATTTATACAAACTTCCCAGACTTATTCACCTTTACCCATATCGAAAAAAAAATATACAATACCAAATAATAATATAACCACAAGCGATGCCAGTAATGCAATATCCATTTTTACGAATGAAGAAAAACTGGTCTGCAAACATTCAACAAAGTGCCACGCCATTCACTGTTGCGGACACGCAGGAGGTTTAGCAACACCTGTTTTCCATGCTACACCAGTCAATTCAACATGGACAGACCGCCCTAAACTTCAGCTCACCAGAACACTGCCCACACTGATGTTGTGGTCAGATCCAAGATCATATATTGCATGCTGCCTTCGATCTGATCCCTATCAGATTGTTGACAACAGATCGCTCCACGATGCTTCACGAACATGCACCACATGCACCAGCAGCACCATTCCAACTCCACACGGTTTATGCTTGTTGGTTTACACTTCAACAAGTAGTATTTCACCACCGCCGGTCACGCGCTCAGCCTCAAGGCGATACAATCACCAATTCGTCATCCAATCAGCTCTTCAATCTCAGCGACAAGGGCTCTTCTCCAGAGCACGCAACAACGCACAGATCAAATCAGCAGTAATGTCGCCACAATAACGCGGATCACACAACCCTCAAGTTGATCAAGCCGAGCAACATAGGCTTTGTCGTTTCTAAAGACTTGGAAGACGTGGACAAACCAAGAATACTACAGAAATCACACAGATCTGTCCATCCATTCGTCAAACCAGTGGATATTTTGACTGTAATTTTACTGTGTGTGAATTTTTTATATCCTTACTCGATTTATTATAATAATAAAGTTTTCTGTGATTAATAAAAGAGTCACAATTTATATGTTAGATGTGAATTTATTCCAGTGATGGAATCCGGTGAAAAAATTGAGGTTAAATTGCAGTTAAAATGGGTTTTTAACTGTATATTTGAATTCAGCACCCTGGGAAACCCCTGGGACGCTTTGATTGTGCAGAAACTAGCTATCAAACTTGCCATTCCAATAAATTGCTGACAAATTTTGACAAAAAAACTCACCAGAAAAACTTTCAAAAGTAGCATCATAAACAACTGCTAAAAATATTAACAATCAAGGTATTACCAGAGGAAAAATTACACGCTTTTAAGAATCCCGTGTCAACCTTACATTGGTAGCGTTAGAAGATTAACGCACTTCTATATCGTGGATGGCGTTTGCACGCACCGCATCATGAGTCAAGCGAGATTACTCTTCATAAAAAGTACGAATACTTATATGCTGAGTGGGGTTATTCAACTTAAGTTTTACATAATTCGAAGTGATAAGTGGGATTTACGGAGTGTTAAAAAGGGAGCATATTAAAAAGGCTTTCTTTATAAAGGTTTTGGAAACTTTTTGAAAGGATTGATTTTATATTTATAAAAGGGCCTTTAGAATAGAAGGAAAAAGGCTTTCTTTATAAAGGTTTTGGAAACTTTTTGAAAGGATTGATTTATATTTATAAAAAGGCCTTTAAAATAAAAGGTTTTGTTTATATATATTAAAGTTAAAATAAAAAATAAAAAAAAGTTTTCAGAGGATTTTTTTAGAAGTATTTTTTTTAAATAGGAAAACAAAATTTGGGTTCAAAGAAAATGATTTTAGGGAAAGTATTTTTTAAGTTAAAAAGGAAGATATTATAAAGGAAATTTTTGTAAGGGGGAGAGAATTAAAAGAAAAGGATTTTATTCAACAAGAGAGTTTTGGCTTTGAAAAGTTAGTTAATCTATAAAAAAATTGTGTTTTGTTAAGTATGACAGTTTTTTGGTGAAGAGTGTGCATTACAGGGATGTATATTGAAAATTATATTTTGTTTTCGGGGGCGATATGGAAGACAACCTTGCGTTTAGAAAGGTTCAGGTTGCAACTGAGGAACTAAGAAGTCTAGCAAAATACAAAGAAGAAATCAAGGGTAATTGGTGTAGCTTTAATATGCTACCACCTCCTATGTTTATAGGTGAATATTTTGATCATTGGGTTATCAAGATGTTGACTTTTATTCAAGCTAAAGAGTTAATTGAGTACGAGTGTAATAACCCATATGATGAAGTATGTGATGCTTTAGCGCTGAATTTTATAAAACAAGCATTGGATGAGAAGTGTTTGTGCAAGGTAGCAAAAGCTACAACTTCCAAGGAAGCATGGAAGATCTTGGAAATAGAGTTTGGCACAAAGGAGAGTGACATGCAACAACGGATTATGTCACAAGCAGAGAAGTCATCCGCAAATATGAGAGTAGATGAGAAAGACTCTGAGAGGAAAACAAAGCTTGGAGAATCCCACTCAAAAGTGAATGATGGTTGTCAAGACCATAAAATTGAAACCCATTATGCAAGCATGCATATGGATGAAGAATATGCAACAAAGATTGCAAAGAGAGAAGCAGGAGCCTCCATATGTGAAGCAAACCAAGAGCATATAAATGCTCAAGGAATCCACTGTAATATGGATGATGCAAATGATTGTGAATCCCACTATGATGAGACTCATGTGAATGATGACGGAAAAGTGAGATGTGAATTGGTGAATCCAGCGGCAGTTCATGGATCTGGTGAAGTTGAAATTGTTAATGAAATTGACAATAAGCACATGCATGCTCAAATATCCCACCATAGTGTGGATGAACATTATGTTGATGATATGTCTGTTTTCTTTTTTGAAACATAGATTGATTGTGGCAATATGGTAAGTGCAATGTTTGATGAAACATTGAAGGTTGAAGCTACCATTGTAGCAACAAGATATGAAGCAGTTGGAACTACTCATGAAGCAGTATGTCATCTAGCAGCAGCTGATAATTAAGAACAAGATAAAGTGATTGAAGAGTTTTTTATGAGAATATCCACTAACATCGTAATTGTGAAAGACAACCTCCATGCACTTGAAAAGAAGGCAGATGTAGAGCAGGAAGCTCTCACTGAAGGGAGTCATATTAAAGATGTTTTTAACATTGTTTTTGAATATGCAGGTGTTCAGAATATCATGGGAAAAAAAAGTTGAAAGCAAGGTTGTTAATAAATTTGATGCAGATTTGAAGCCCATTGAAGAATGGATTCAGAAACCAATAGAACAAATTGATGTGAGTCTTAAAGCAGCATGTGGAATAAAAGAATTGACTGAAATGTGAATATTGATCTTGAGTGTGCAGATTACAGAAGAAAAAAAAGCAGCAGTACCTGATGATGAAAGTGAAAAGAATGATATGAAAGACAAAGATGATTGCATTGAAACCATTTTTCAAGAATGGACTCAAGAAGAGATAAGATTTTTCTATCAAGAAATATGGGAGAAAGAAAGTCAGGGATATGAAGTGTAAGAAGCAGAGAAAAGAAGACACTTTGAAGATGCAATGTTATGGAAACAATCCATAGTTGAACGAATATTTGAAGAGGAAGGTGTAGAAGACATGATCACATTGTTTTTCAGAACAAGTTCAAGACAAGTCAAAGAAAAATTGCAGCAACAACAAGTGAAGAACGCCTACAGCAAGAAAGTTGAATAGAGAATGAAACAATTTCGAGGATATAGATCTTAGAAGAGAAAAAAGAAAATGCAAAATTGTAAAAGTTTGGAGGTTGAATAGAGAAAGAAGCAATTTCGAGGATATAGATCTTAGAAGAAGAGAAAAAAGAAAATGCAAAATTGTAAAAGTTTTGAGCTATTGTAAGCCTCGTTGAGACATAGACCAACATGCATGTTTCAATGATAAATGAAGCAAGTTAAGTCATGTTTGAGTTATGTTGAATCATACGGTCGTAATTAAGGGAGAGTGTTAGAAATTGTAATTACTCCGGCGTGAGGAGTTAACTAAAATTAGAGAGTGAGTTAACTAAGTATTGAGTGTTGAGCGTTGAGTCAAGTTGATTGATGCATAAAGAGTTAAGTGTAGTCCATATTTAGACTGTGAGTTAATTGAGTTAAGTGTGTGTGCATGTCAAGATATTTTAGGTGATTGGCTAGTCGAAAAGATTTAAATACACTTCACCGAGTTCATTGTAAGAATCAAATTTTCTATGATCAATAGAAGAGCCACAACTCATGTGTTTTGGGTGAATTTGTATTTTAGCTTCTTTGCCTCTCTAAAGTTGGCCTTCGAAATACTTCCTACACGGATTAGAACAACTCTTCTACTCTAGACATGTGGCTCTCAAAAGATCTCAATTGTTCATGCAACAACATATCAACAGCCACACTACGTGACAAATATATGCACTCACTGTACCACAGTCAACTCTCCATTGTCGTCGACTGGCATCTGGTACTGGCATACGTGGCTTCCAAGCATGCCTCCGCATGCTAGCTGTCAGGCTGCAACATCGAAGAACCATTGCTGAGCACAATTTTGGAGGAGCACCCAAATGGGTATCCCAGGCCTTTGCAAGCATTTTTCCCATTTGAACAAAAAAACATGATTCTTTTTCCTGGTGCCTTCAACACCATTCTCAAATTGTTTAACAAAATCTACTGTAGTAGGCATATAAAGCTGTGAACTGTAGCCCCTGTTTCCAATCCAGGCAGACTGCATAGCCAATCCATTTCCATATTCACTCGAAACAACTAGGTGATGCAGATTAGGAATACCAGTCTCACATTAATGGCAACAAATACTAGTCTCACATTAATGGCAACAACAATACCCTAAGAAACAGGAATAAACTCATGTAGATAGAATGAATCACAATTGAAACAATAAAAATTACAATTTCCAAGTAAAATATATGTGTGTAAATCAATAATGGATATGACTGTGTTTTTAATAATGGATATGATTGTATTTTTAAGTAGCATTAAAATTTTCTAAAGAAAATTGTATGTTCTAAATACTAAATATGAAACTCAGGTTGTCGTGGTAATCTTACAGGTGTTAAGAGGGTTTTTTTAAGGATAGTAAGTAAGGTAAAAGATTAGGCAACATTGGTAATCCTATAGGTGTTAATAGGTTTTTTTTTTTTTTTAAGAATAGCAAGTGAGGTAAAAGATTAAGCATGTGAGAATGGAAGCGGAGCATGTCACATTAGAGAATATAGTGATGAGAGCACATGTCATGGGATATATATAGATTGCGAGTTATCCCTAGTAACCTAAAATATTTTAGTTATATGTTTATAATATCTATTCTATAATATGATACATATTATAGGATAGTATATATTAGTTTTTTATTTTTCATTTCGTATATTTCTAAAGAACATTGTTGGAAAAAATAACAATTAATCTACTTTACTAATTCAGCAATTAAATTAAAATAAAATGATATATAATCTCTATAAACTATAGGAACTAAATGTTATTCATTGCTCAAGTATATATTTTTTTTATTACGTTTTCAACCTCACATAGAGATGAGTTTGAAAGTAAACTTGGACCAGTACCATTCTTATCATTAGATATGTTTGATGATGGACACCATGAATTATACAAATTTACCAAATATACACCAACCCACAATAAAAGGTGAGTTTGAAAGTAAACTTGGACCAGTACCATTCTTATCATTAGATATGTTTGATGATAGACACCATGAATTATACAAATTTACCAAATATACACCAACCCACAATAAAAGGGTTCAAGTGTCATTTATTGATATCAATATTTTATATTAACTAAAAGAAAACAATTACCATTAAATTACGTGAAATCGGAAAAAATATCACAGAGCACTTTAAAGAAACAACCAAAATTCACATGATATAGTACAACTTAGTTGACTTCTAATGGAGATGATAAAGAAGTTATAATACTTTATCTGCCAAATCGGCTTGATAAAACTAGAATAAAGAAGCCTAAGTGTCACTTTATGCACATCAACATAGTGAAAATTAGAGTAAAGAGTTCTAAGTGCTGCTTTTTGCACACCAACATTTTAAATTAATTAAAAAAAAAAAAAAAAAAATCTATACATAATAAGTTAAAACAAATTAAAACTCAGGAAAAAATATCACAAAATGCCTTTAAATTTATTTTTATGATATCGATGTCCATATTGTAATCCAATTTAATTAGGGTTTAGTAAATATGGCAATTATGATAATATATTTTTTTATGGTAAAGAAGTTATGATAATTATGTTAATAAGTGTTTTATTTAAAATTTTAATTTAATTATCAATAATTATTAGATGATAGTAAATATTTAATGTCCATCAAAATATTGGTATACATAAATTAATAGTCAATATTTATTTCCAAAGTAATTATGATATTTTTATTAAATTGATTAATTAATTTATTTTTTATAAATAAGTATTTATAAACTAGCGTCATATGAAGTGACTTATGATTTTTGGCATACAATATTGATAAGCTATGGTATAGCCATAATGGTATTGTCACAAAGTCTAATTACATATTAAAAAATCTCTTCATAATTAATAGTGAAAAAATAAATAAACTATGAATAAATATTTACCTTTCAAAAAAATATCAACAAACATTCACACATCAAAGATTCATATATAATATATTGTTAAATAAATTTAAAATATTTAATTAAATTTTTACCAAAATTTAATGAATATGATAGGTATTGCACATTCCATGAATACTAATTTCTAGTCTGCTAACCATATTTAATTAAATATGTCATTACCATGTAAAATAAGTTAACTAAGTTGTAGGCCACCATGGATTGATATATTTCTACTATGTTCAACTCGAATTAAAATCTATCTTTAAAAACAAATTAAGTTTTATTTTAATGGTGTTTTGACTAATATGTCTGGCTTATTTCAATTTTTTTTTTCATTTATTTTCATTCAGTTTTTTTATTTCATTTCTTTTCATCGTTGTGGACGCGCTTGTCAAACTAATTAGGAAATTCAGAAGATTGATCCACCGAGCAGAGTTGGAATTTGATGGGAAAAATGCTCATCACAAGGAATTTTACCCATATTTAATGTTTAAAAACTTTGCATAATCGTCTTGCCTAATGTGTTTTGAAATCTACAAAACATATTTTTGATGAGTTATGAATTTTCGAAAATGTTATTAATACTCTATATCAAGTTGTGTTTGTTTGCGCTTAGGTCTATCATGGTATTACTTGTAGAAACTATTCAAGGTCACAACTTGCCAAGAATGACAAACTATGCCATGTAAGCCTTCATGTACTTTTCACTGCTTGCAAGCCAGTTAGACAATTGTGCCAAAGGGTCTGTCATATCGATTTATGTCCGAAGCATGGAGTAACACTGCAAGGAGTAGGAGGACATTAATACCACCTCTCCTCGGGCCTCTCTCATGACAGTCACCATATTTTCTAAACACAGAAAGATATTTCTGCCTTCTATTATTTTTTTGGGGACGCACATCACAACTCTGCAATTTTACAGTGGTGAAATTGTGCATATTTTCACGCTTCCCAGCAATTCCGTGAAAACTATGTAATTTTATCTGGCGATGATAATGCAATGTGTGTAGATAGGATATTGGAGTACATGGATTTATAGTTTCTACTGAAGCATAACAGCATAAAACCTCAATGATGGGAATGGAGGAAGAAGAGCAACAAAGGTAACCTGTCGAGGATCTTGTTGTGATCAAGAAGAGGCAGAGGGAGTCGAGAAAATAAACAAAAGAAGCAACAACAGAGGAAGAAGTTGTTTCAAAAGATTCCAATGAGAGGACCTCTAGGAGGAGCCAAATGTGGAGGATCCTCTTATGATTAAGAAGAGGAAGATGGAGTTGGCCACAAAAACAGAAGTAGAAACAATGGAAGAAACATTTCCATTGGAGGATTCTCTTATGGTTAAGAAGAGGAAGAGGGAGTTAAGCACAGAAACATAAGCAACATCAATGGAAGAAACTTTTCCATAGGCTTCTAATGAGTAGGACCTTCAGGAGGAGGAAAGGAAACTTTTGCCAACAAATCTTTATGTGATTGCGAGAAGGTAAATATCTATTGAAGATAATGGAGAATATCCTAGTATAGGTTGAGTTGGTTCACGTAACCTCAGGATAGGAATTAGTTTCTATTTCTTAGGATGTTGTTCTAGCTTCCCTAAAACCATGTTTTCTGTTTAATGTGTAATGTGCATGAACAATGTAGAGTGTTCTACAGAGCCAGACTCTCCTGGTTCATACCCTCTTTTGCAGAGTTGACCAGTGGGTTTTATTTTTAATACAAACATTGCCATTTTTATCATGGTATCAGAGCGTCAGGGCTGAGGAACCTGTACGCTATCTGGTGGGTGTGACTAAATCGAAATCGTCGTAGGTTTTGAGTGGATAAGCACGACGATAACACTACTACACTTCTCGTAGATTTTATTCTTTGACCGTCACAGGTTTTCAGTGTACATCTGCGACAGTCTCGGATATTCGGTGTATATCTGTGATAGTCTCGGATATTAGGCATACATCTGTGACGACGTCTCGGATATTAGGCATACATCTGTGACGACGTCTCAGATATTAGGTGTACATCTGTGACATGTCTTAGAAAATTGATGTACATGTGCAATGATCATTTAAACAACAAAAAGGCTCCGAGAGAAGACTACATCTCGGAGAAGGTTGCAAAGGCTGACAACGTAAGGTTGTTTGGAGGCTGTGAAGGAAGCCATGGTGATCAACAGGTGTGTTGTGAGATCAAACAACATTGAAGATCAGTGATCTGTCTCTGTCATAGATCTGGGGTAAATTTAACATCTTTTACCTATCGATTTTTTTTTTTCTAAATTGCCAAGATGAATAACAATATATTTGAAGCATGCATGAACGAGCATAACAAGCTCGATAGTTCCAATTATGCAAATTGGAAGTTCAATATGTAGACTCTGCTAGAAGCATAGAGTGCTTGGACGATTATGAATGGGGATGAGCCAAAGCCCACGGCTGGATCAGCATAGATCCTAGATTGGGAGAAACAAGAAAGTAGAGCAAGGACAATATTAAACATGTCAGTGAAAGACTAAATTATACTTCACGTCAGAGAAGGTAAGTCAGCTAACGAAATCTAGGGAATTCTGAAGGAATTGTATGAGATCAGGAATTCAAATCGTCTTTTGTTCCTCAAGAGTAAGATACTATCCCTGAAGATGGAGGAGAATGAAACAATTGCTTCATTCGTAGCAAGCATCAAGGATTTGAAGAACAAATTGTCGGACATTGGTCATACAGTTAATGATACAGATCTTGTAACCATTACAATGAATGGTGTCAGTGATGATTATAAAATGTTCATCACTGGGATAAATTGATGCAGGAGCATGTGACTTAGAAGGGGAAAAATCTTTTTATTTATTCTAAAAATCACAAAGATTATCTACAGGCAAGGAGTGGGATCCTTTTCCTGCTGTTTCTATATTTTTTTTAGTTAAATTTAGAAACTAGATAGGGAAAAAAACATGCCATCTTTTCTAGATAGGCTTAGAATAAGGCATGCTAGATTAGTTTTCTATGTGTGACTGCTTTTGTAATAAGGCAGCTATGGATGGTAAAAAAAGAAAGTTGTTAAACTTGGCCGCCAAGGAGAAAATATTCTCTCATGTGGAACTCCAATATATTGTGTATGTAAAAGGTAGGAAGATAGAGTCGAGGGGCAGCTCTTCAATGGAAAAAAACCGTGCATTGAATTATGAATGAAGAGGGCCATTTCTGTGTAGAGAGCCTTAACAGTGAAGGAATATACGGAGGAGTTCTATAAGGTGAGCATAAGAGCTGGAGAAGCCCAAGACACAGATGAGAAAGTGGCTATATATATGAATGGCCTCAGGATGGACATTCAGCATGAGATAAGTTTACTGTCTTCAAAAACAGTAGAGGAAGCCTATCAGATAGCACTGAAGGCTGAAGAAAAACTCATGAGGAAGCAGTGTGTCAGAGGGAGAGGGACTTTCAGAGGAAAAGAAAGTCAAGGTGGTAGTGGAAGATCTACAGCACCTGCAGAAGGAGCTAGCATTAGCTCAACCCAGCATGCATCCACAAGAGGTGATGCAAGAGGTAGAGGGAGTTTTTCTAGAGGAAGAGGAGGCAGAGGAGGAGGCAGAGAAATAAGATGCTACAGATGCAATAAGCTGGGACATAGAGCTTTTGAGTGCCCATAGAGTGCAGAAATAAAGAAGAGGAATGCAATTGTGGCTCCAGCTGAGGAAGAGGTACCAGTGGCAGCAGTAACAGAAGAAGTGGATACACCAGAAAGCGGAGAGTCTCTGGTACTTAATAAAGTTTTACTTAAGTCAGCAAAGGAGATGACCGAACCGCCACAAAAGAAGGCTTTATTCAGGACAATGTGTAAAGTCCAAGGAAAATGTTGCCAGATGATCATTGATAGTGGCAACACTGATAATCTAGTTTCTACAGAAGTAGTGGAGAAATTGAGGCTGAGGACAATGAAGCATCCAACACCTTATAAAGTGTCATGGCTAAAAAAGGGACATCGACTGCTGGTAAGTGAACAGTGTGAAGTGGAATTTCAAGTAGGCAAATATAAAGATAAAATTGTTTGTGATGTGATGCCTATGGACGTGTGTCACATATTGCTTGGAAGACCTTGGCAATATGACAGAGCAGCCATGCATGATGGGAATAGGAACACCTACAAGTTTGGAAAGGATGGTGTCAATCATACATTATTGCCTTTGCAGAAAGAAGATGTACCAAGACAAAAGACTGATTCAAAAACTCTGTTATTTGGAGAAAAGGAGTACTTGGAGCAGATGATGGATGTTGTTCAGATCAATGATGAAATAGCAAGATCTCAGAAGAAGTCTAATCAGGATGTTGGTATAGAAAGAGAACAACCAGCTGATGATTTCTCAAGAGTCGTTGAAGGTATAAATGGTTATGTGAAGTTTTCAAAATCTACTCCTAATGAAGTTATTGAATTGTACATGGAACTCGATCTTCAGAGAAGAGAACTGGAGAGACAGAGAACTCATGCACAGGTAAATTTGCTGAGGAAACAAGGCAGGGAAGTTTTCATGAAGGACAGTCATGAAGCAGAAGATGGTAAGAAGGCAAGACTAGCTAACAGTCTCATGTTGAATACAAATCAACATGCTGAAATATTGCCAGAGAAAGCTGAGGAGAAAGCCAGTGAAAATTTTTTGAAACCTGCAAAAGACTTGAAGTTGCAGAGAGAAAAGTTGGTGATTGAATCGACAAATAAGACCAGTGGGTCTTGTGATTTTAATGCTAACAATTTGATTGTGTTTATAGGTGATGAGCCAAAGTATGTTGCAGAGGGGTAGGAAGTTTGGGAGGTAGCAACATCTATGGCGGCAACGGAAGCAGCTTCTATGGTAGCAGCTGAATTAACAGAAATTGGGAACAAAAGCAGCAAGCTGGACATAGAAATTGAAGAAATATGGTAGCTGATGATGCAACAATCCAAATGGAGGAAAATAGAAATAGCAGCAAGCAAGATCGATCAAAACTTGAACCTGATTGACAGGAAGAAGAAGATGGAGGAAAGGACAACAGAAATGCAGCGACAGCAAAGGAATAAAGCATTTGGATGGTTGCAGAACAAAGTATGGGATCTAGGAGGACCAAGACTACAAACCACATGATCTGGAGACCATGAATTTTTCTACCTTAGGAGTTTGATGCAGGAGAATGTGACTCAGAAGGGGAAAAATCTTTTGATTTATTCCAAAAATCAAAAATATTATCTACAGGCAAGGAGTGGGATCCTTTGCCTGCTGTTTCTATGTTTTTTTAGTTAAATTTAGAAACTAGATAGGGAAAAAAACATGCCATCTTTTCTAGATAGGCTTAGAATAAGGCATGCTAGATAAGTTGTCTATGTGTGACTGCTTTTGTAATAAGGCAGCTATGGATGATAAAAAAAGAAAGTTGTTAAACTTGGCCGCCAAGGAGAAAATCTTCTCTCATGTGGAACTCCAATATATTGTGTATGTAAAAGGTAGGAAGATAGAGTCGAGGGGCAGCTCTTCAATGGAAAAAAAAACCGTGCATTGAATTATGAATGAAGAGGGTCGTTTCTGTGTAGTGGAATATTTGGCTATTTAATGATTGCGCATTATGTTTTTTGTGTGGTATATGTATAAAACTGTTTGGTATTGTTAATGAAAAAGACTGGAGGTGCGTCTTAACCACTGCTGTACGTACGCAATTCCTTAACAATTGTATTGTTTGCTGTGGTAATTCCTAAACACTGTGTATTCCAAATGGTGGGTCAATGGTAAACGAGTAGAAGTGCGTGGGTTTTTTTATGGACAACGGTCGCTGTGGCTTACATTGAAACACCGTGACATTGAACGTGGGATTTAAAACTTGGGCATAATTGAATTGAGCGCGCAAAGGCTGATGGAACCTTAAGTTGGGAATCACATCATTGATGCATGGACAGTGAAATGTTGGCGGAGAAACCGGTGTGTCAATGAGCTGAGGGCGCATCACAACCACGATAAAGGCTGGGTATGTTATCATTGTTGCATGTGAGGATTGTGGTGCGTATGCAATCTGATGTGCAGGCGCTTATACATATATGATATTTGCGTTGTAAAAGAATATGTTGTGCACATTAGATATTGATTAGGGTTGTGTATAATTAAAGAGCACAACAGTTAATTAAATATAGACAACTGTGTGCATATCCTTTATTGCGTGGAGATATTTTGTGTGCTTCAAAGCTGTGTGCACATATCCATGTATATTGCCTGAATTATATAGCCACGGTTCATTAATAAGTTTGTTAATAATTGCTGTGCGCTTGTAGCTGCATGAATATTGTAAATTCCCACTATGAATGTGTGGTAAGATAATTATGGCAGGCAGTTTCATATGCTTCTCATACATAGCTGTGCGGGCATTTGACTAATGAATTCAATCTGGCTTAATTTGATGAGTTTAGTATTTTAATGATTGATGATTTGAGGACAGATCCGAAGGAGTGTGGGCCGGATATTGAAGATATTGTAATCAAATTGGAAATATTGTAATTAGATCCAGCTTACGGTCCATCATAAATGCCAGAGAGAAGATCCCAAATTTTGAAGAGCTAACAGGAATACTGATGCAGGAAGAAGAAAGAAGAACGTCTCTAAAGCCCCATAGTGTTGATCTTGCATTGATGGCAAAGAAAAACTTCTACAAAGGGAAAGGAGGTCCACAACAGCAAAATGGAGCAACTTCACCAAAACGACCAAATCAGACTCAAGGTATGCATCCCAATAAAAACTACTCTGAAACTAAATGTTTTTATTGCAAAAATTTGGGCCATATTGCCAGGGAGTGTAGGAAAAATAAATATCATGAAGAATAGTGGAAGCCAAAATGACATGCAAATCATCTCGCGAATGGTGACCAGGTGCAAAATTTCAGATTGTTCATGGCAAATCGTGATGAAAATGTTGATGCAAACATCTGGTATGTAGATTCAGGAGCATCAACACACATGACAAGGAATAAGTACTGGCTCGAGGATTTTAAAGAAATCAATGAAGGCACACATATTTACCTAGTTGATGAAAGAAGTCATCAAATCAAAGGGTGTGGAAAAGTTTCTATCATTCTACCTAATGGTAATATCAAACAGATTTATGTTATGTATGTGCCTGACATAACAAAGAACTTGATTTCTATATCTATGATTACAGATCAAGATTTGAAAGTTGAATTTTTAAAATCTAATTGTTATATTAAAGATCTGCTAGATGGCATGAAGACAATTGTTACAAGAATCGGAATAGGAGGACTGTACAAGTTGGATGTGAGACCTGCACCGGTTTGAGCATTGACAACAACGAGCCTGACTACAGAAGAGCTTTGGCATCAGAGATTCAGCCACATCAACTACAATGATTTGCTATTATTACAAAAGAAGGAAATGGTAAGAGATCTCCCTATGCTAAAGCAAGTACATAATGATTGTGATGCCTGTACTTTAGGAAAAATGCATAGAGAAGAATTCCCTGTAAGAGTAGAAAAGAAATAGAGGGATATACTTGAATTAGTGCACACAGATCTATGTACACCCATGCAGACAAAATCATTAGGAGGTGCACTGTATTTTCTATTGTTTATTCACGACTGTACGAAGTTTTCTTGGGTGTATTTCTAAAGTAAGAAGAGTCATACATTCGAATACTTTAAGCAGTTTAAAAATATGATTGAAAGACAAACAAGGAAACAAATAAAAATTCTCTACTCTGATCAAGGGGGAGAATACAGGAAGGATGAACTTATCAGATATTGTGAAGATCATGGAATTTTGTAGTAGTTTACAGTACCCAAAACTCCACAGCAGAATGAAGTAATAGAAAGAAAAAGCAAAGCACTGGTGGAATGTGCTAGAAGTATGCTTAAAGGTAAGAATATTTCGAATGGTTTTTGGGCTGAAGCAGTGAATACTGCAGTTTATTTGAAAAATAGGAGTCCTACAAAAAGCGTTGAGTCTAAAACTCCTTTTGAAGCATAATATGGATATAAGCCTATAGTAAAATATTTAAGAATATTTGGATCTAAAGCATTTTCCTACATTCCAAAGGAAGATAGAAGAAAATTAGACTCAAAAGCCACTAGATGTACATTTATAGGGTATTGTTTGTCATATAAAGCATACAAACTATTTAATCCCTCTACTCACAGAGTTTTTGTTAGTAGAGATCTTAAATTCCCTGAGAAGGATAATGAAGAACCTGATGAGCACTATAAGGAATGGGACATTATGTACTTTATGGAAGAAGACGCAGAGAACAATTAGGGTCATGTTGAAGCCTCGAAAATCGCTGCAACAACATTGGGGAAACCACCCGGTCCAGACCTTAGTGCAGCTCCTTTTCCGTTTGGGATAGTGGCTCCGACTGGGGGTAATGGGACAAGTTTCCCAGAAATAGATAAATGGGATGAGTGAATGCTTTATAGATAACACTAGTGGTAGGTGAAAGGCTAA
>APFE031209817.1:45352-55869 GCA_000404065.3 Pinus taeda
CCGAGTACTTACCGGAAGATTCGTGCTTGTGTTTGTTTGGATTTTTCCTCCAATCCTTGATAGGTTCGGATTCAATCTCATTCTCGCTCGCAAACTTCTCCAAGAAGGCGTTGTTGTATATCTTCTCCGGCTTGGGCAAATGATACATTTGCCTCAGGTCTTCTGGCTTGAACGATCCAAAAATCTTTCCATCCCTTGTGCTAAAAGTTCTGTCCATGATGGGGATTTCTTCAATCGCCCATCGTACCACGTCTGTATATGGGAGAATTTGCTCCCTGGCTGCTATCCTGTGAAGGAAAGAATCAGCCAAATCCTTGAGAGTGCAGTCCGACTTCTTTAATGAATCCGCGGTAGCTTCTGCTACCATCTGCTTTGGTTTCTTGGCCTCAATTAAGTCATAAGTTCCTTGCCAAGTCACTCTGGCGAGGCCTATGCATGTTGTGTCGGATATTAGGCCTTTCTTGCTGTTTGCAGCGGCTTGCCCTGCGATTGGTGGATTGGAAGCACCTGCGGTCTTCTTGGACTTCTTACCCATCATGCCTGAACTCCTGTCTAAGACTGAATTCTGCACAGAGAGGAAATTTGGCGTAACACAGAGAGATAGTGATAAAACTTGCAATTGATAGCAAATGAATAGATGCGCACTGATATATTCAGATTTTAAAACAGGCGCGGAGATAATCTATGGACAGATTTTAAGACTTGAATCCATTAAATGGCCGTATAGAACCTGCCACCTTATAAATGCCCATTATATCATTATTTGGTCGAGAGATCTCTTTAAGCATGCAATGGACGTATTAGCGGCCGAGCGGGAGTGATTATGCCTTAAATATGAGTAAATTGAGCTTTCCAATCACTTTAACGGCTTTCTATTGAAAACCGTGCCTTATTGCATCGCATCGGGGATTATAACAAGTCTGCCTTAACAATTGCATCGAGTATCGCTGATCGCCGATTGCGATATCGCATCGGCGAAAGGCTTATGTGTATTAAGGCTCAAACAAGGGGACCCGCCGATCGCCGATAGCTTATCGCATCGGGGGTATTGATATGGGGCGCTTTTGGGTAGTGCATTGGATATCGCAGATCGCCGATCGCTGAATGCGATATCGCATCAACGGAAAGCCTTATGCCATTTTATATGTCCCTCATGTCATTGCGATATGCGATCTTGCAATCGCTTTATCGCAATGACCGAAATTTGCTTTATTTCTTTTAAATGGATATTGCTTTAAAAAGGGTTTTTATAAAGCGCTCATTTGATTATCGGACCTTTTGTTAAGTAAAAGTTTTGATATCAATTTTATTTTAAAGGGACCCATTTCACATTTTAATGTTTTATGAATAAAAATAACATGAAATGGGGGGTTGTTTGTAGAGCACAACAGTTCAGCAGCAGACAACGATAGAGGATTAATATCAACAGTAACAGCAGGAATAACACCAACAACAACAACAACAACAACAAATAAATGGTGATCAAATAAGGTTTGAAACCACCACCCCACCACTCAGGAGATCAAGTAGGAAAGCTCAAATTCCTACAAGTTATAGGGAAAATAATTTTATAACTAGTATGATTAATGTGGCTGAACCGTCTAGTTATAAAGAAGCAAATGAAAGTAGTGAATGGAAAACAACCATGGAACAGGAATATGATTCAATAATCAGAAATAACACTTGGGAATTGGTTGAACTTCTTAGAGGAAAACAAACTGTAGGTTGCAAATGGTTATATAAACTGAAAATTAATGCAGATGGAACTATAGAAAAACTGAAAGCTAGGTTGGTTGCAAAGGGGTACTCACAAAAAGAAGGGATAGACTATGAAGAAACCTTCACCCCTGTATCTAAATTGAACACTATTAGAATGTTAATAACTTTAGCTACTAAGAAACATTGGATGATGCACCAACTAGATGTAAAGTCTGCATTTTTGAATGGAGAACTTTAAGAAGAGGTTTATCTAGAGCAACCGGAAGGGTTTGTCTAGAAAGGAAAAGAACATTTAGTCTGTAGGTTGAAGAAAGCACTTTATGGACTACAACAAGCTCCCAGGTCATGGTATGAAAAGATTGATTCATTTTTTTCTACAAGCTGGCTATAATAGAAGTAAGAATGACCCAAATATTGACACCATGAAAGATGAACAAGGGTGATGCTACATATCTAATTGATGAAATCAAGCAATAGATGTCACAGATGTTTGAGATGAAGCACCTTGGTGAACTCAGATACTGTTTAGGTCTTGAAATCTGGAGAGATTCAGGTCAAACATTTTTGTCCCAAGCAAAGTATGTCAAAGGCCTGTTAGAAAAGTTTAGAATGGATTAGTGTAAGCCGACACCGGTAACATTGCAGCAGAACATCAAATTGTAGTGTGAGGATGGCTCAAAAGCAACGGATGCAACACTTTACAGACAACTGGTTGGGAGTTTAATCTACCTAACCACCACTAGACCTGATTTGGCTTATGAAGTTAGTGTGCTAAGCCAATTTATGTCTAAGCCACTTGACAACCACTGGAATGCAACAAAGAGTGTTTTGAGGTATCTACAAGGTATTGTAGATTATGGTATTATTTACACTGACTCTTCTGATGTTAGATTGGAGGGATTTGCAGATTCAGATTGGGCAGGAAATGTAGATGATCACATATCTATAATAGGTTATGCATTCAGTCTTGGATCCAGGGTGATCACATGGAGCAGTAAGAAACAAAACACAGTCTCCTTGTCCTCAACGGAAGCAGAGTATCAAGCCATGTGTGCAGCAACGTGCGAGGCAGTTTGGTTGCGGAGACTTCTCCAGGATGTTGGGGAGGAACGGACAGACACAACAATAATCAAATGTGACAACTAGAGTTCAATCAAGCTTGCCAATAATCCGATGTTTCACAAAAACATTAAAAAATATTGATACAAAATTCCACTTTGTCAGGGAGAAAGTGCAATCTAAATAAATCCATTTGGAATATTGTAATACATGTGATAATGTTGCAGACATTTTCATTAAGCCTCTTGGAAAAGTTAAGTTTCAAATGTTTAGGGAGACGTTAGGCATATTTGTGAACCCATTCTCCATTAAGGGGGAGTGTTGAAGATAATGGAGAATATCCTATAATAGGTTGAGTTGGTTCATGTAACCTCAGGATAGGAATTAGTTTCTATTTCTTAGGATGTTGTTCTAACTTCCCTAAAACCATGTTTTCTATTTAATGTGTAATGTGCATGAACAATGTAGAGCGTTCTGCAGAGCCAAACTCTCCTGGTTCAGACTCTCTTTTGTAGAGCTAACCAATGAGTTTTATTTTTAATACAAACATTGTCATTTTTATCAATATCTCCTCTTTGTCGTGTGTTTTGTGTTTTCATTCAATTTCTTATTTAGTCTTCTACCAATTTTGTATATATGAAGAATATTTTGATTTGTAAGAAGTAGTCCAACTTACATATGGTTGATTTTGTTGCTAGTATTTCTTGGTAAGCCTTCTCATAAATAACTACAACTTTCTATTAACTATATCTTTAACAATATTTTGATTTCTATGGAGACCACCACAATAGTTTCTCCTACTAATGTTGGTTGCAACTGGATAAGTGTGATTGCTTTGCCTTCCCCTCCGTGATGTGTTGTTTGGATGCATGTGTGTAAAACCCATAATTTGATATACTTATTTTATGGTGTTTGGAATCCCTCCTACCACTGTAAAATCTCTGTTTCCGAGAATTCTATTATTCAATTCTGTTATTAAGCCATCCATACCGGATAAGGTTATCTTTACTTTTCTCCATCCATGATAAATTAGAAGTATGAAAACGCATTATGTGTAGCTTGCGGGATTTGAAATTTTGGATAAGATTAATAAAATAAAATGCATCTCAATGTTTAGTAAGAAAGAATTATTTACAAAATTTTCCACAGATAATACAATAGAGGGTGATAGAATAAAAGAGGATAAGGCATGTTGTTAAGGTATTCTTAATATAAAGATTATTGATTTAAAATCTCATGGATAAAATATTATATAGAGAGAGGGATGGATGGTTTAATATAGATTAAATATTATAAATAATTAAATTATTTTATTAAATTTATTTTATTATAATTATTTTATAAGGAATTAAATGAATTTAAAAAAATGAATTTTATATAATTATAAAGAAATAATATATATATATTAAATTAAATTGGAGAGACATTATGATCTCTAAGGATATCATTTTTTTAGTGTAGAACACTCTATTAATTAAATTTATGCTTTAATAAATTTAAAATGTATATATCCGATTTTGAGTGTGTTCACATTTTTTCATAATAATGTAAAAATATCTTTTTTTAATGATCTTTTATTATAATTACATATCATATTGTACATATGTTTTTATTTATTTAAAATGGAATATCACAATTTGGAGTGTTTGTTCACCAAACTTGTTCAATATACTAAATAGAAACTTATCTTTTATGCATCTTTTTATAAGATATCATATTATTGAGTAAATTTGTTTCACCTTTGTGATATTATCATTTTTCTCTCTCATTGGTAGGGGCCTTAAATGTGTGAGAGATCAATTTGCACTCATAAAATTAACTATTCTGTCAATGACATCTAATTTCAGGTTCCCAAAATTTTATTGTGAGTGTTTCACGGAATTTCAAACCAAGACTCAAAATTTAATAAGTCATTTTTATGTTATGATCATTTTGTTTTTTCATTATAATAAATATGTGAAAGTCTTTAACATAACTATGTTATGGAAGGGTAATTTTTTAATAAAATCTTTATTGATGAAGGGTTAATTTATTATTAGAACATCATTCTTGAAGGGAAGAAATTTAAACATAACATTACTTGACAAGAAGCATAAAAACCCAAAACGTCTAAAAAAATATGGTTGATGGGTAAAGAGGAATCCAAATTCCAACTTTGCCACCTAAGAACACCAATATACAACCCACTGCTCTGATTTCGCTAAGCAATGCCAGTGAGGTAAAGAAACTTGTGTTTTCGCTAAATACTTAAAAGCATGATATCCAATATCAAGTATTTATTGTTTATGTGTATATTTTTGTCAAGATTCATCAATTGCAGTTAATCTTTGTCAGAAGTCTAAAGTCCATAGCCAATGAAATCATTACAAATCAACATTTTATAACCAAACACTTTGTTGAAACTGTTAGGCTAGCAATTTACTCATCAAAAGTCTCTTTTCTTAGCATTTTGAAAGTAGCCCACATCTCTTTAAAAAAATTTCGAACTTTAAAGCATGAAAGATTTTTCAAGAATGGGTATTCATGAAGGTAAATTGTCTAGCCCTAATAAAAATATGAAAATAAATTTCATTTTAATTCGAATTAATTAAATTAAAAGTTGTAAACATACTAATTTAAATAAACAGGGGATGAAACTTGACATAAGGACAAGAAACATACTCAACCTTCTAGTTGAGGATTTGTTATTGAAATTTAGGTAACGCTTTGTAAAATTTAAGGTTTTAAATACAGAAATATTTGTAAAATTAAACACATTAAATGCCAGTGCATTCTTGGAAAATTAAGGCTTGTAAGTAAAGTAAATTTTTGAAAAAATAATTTTTTATGAAACTAATGGTTCCAAGTACACGTAAATGTTTTTAAAATTAAAGGTTTTAAATGCAATAAAATTTCTATGAAATTAAAGGTTTTTGAGTGCAAAATTAAGAGCATTGTCTCATGGAAGGGCTTCTTCAAAAAGTTTTCTCATCTTTAGGTTTAACAAATCCATCTCACTCACATGGTAGGTTTTATTAAATAAATCTTTGTTTTCTTAAGAATATGGAGCTCTAAAATCCTTTTTTTTAAGATATCTTAGATCTTATGTTCTAGTTAGAGGATCTAAATGTAATAAGATTAGATTACATCATCAATTTTTAGAGGGAAAAAAGAAAAGCCTACTTTTTCTTATATCCCTAGCATTTTACTCAAATTTTGAGTGGGAGCACTCGTTCCATTCTTCTATTCTTTTCTATTGATTTTCTTTGGTATCAAAGAATAGATGATTCCAACTTTAGCTATTATTATGAAATAAATTCAATTAATGAGAATTCATCAAAATATATGAAGCATATCTCACATCTATTTAAACCATTACTCCTCAACTTATCATTTTTATTTTTTTAAGTAAATAGCAACTAGGTTGGTCTTGCACACTTGAATGAGAAATATTTGAACCTTGAACCCCTTTGCACATAAAAAATTATTTTCACAACCATCACCAATTCAAATGCCCCGAAAATCTAACTCATTATTTTTCATTTATTATTATAATTTTTTCTAAACAAGGATGAATCAGATTTTCATTAAAACTGCACCCAGAATGTAGCAAGAAAAATAAGAAGTTTTTACATGTGGTGGATAGATGTTGTGACTTCAAAATGCATCTTTTATGGAGATTCAAAAACTAATTTTACTTTCCTACACTGTTCATACATAAGGAAAAAATTGCAACAACTGTAAAGTCTACAAAATTGTCTAGAAACTAGGACACTTTTGCATCGTGTAAACATGGATTAACTTGGTGGGTCAGTTGACATTTTATCACAGGATCCACATCCAAATTTCTTTAGGATTTCAAATCAATGTAATGGCGTTGGAACCAGTCGATTGCTTCTTATAATTGGTTTATTTTTTCTTTCTGCTCTGAATTTCCTCATGGAGAAAGAGAATATGTTTAGACTGTTGGCTCACTTGATTCTTGAGTTCCCTGATCTCCTTGTTTCCTCCAAATGGGGGATGAGGGCATATAGGGAAATGAAGTGAGCCCTTAGAGACTAAGGGAAGCATGTATTACTTCGCCATGACTCGCAAATGATCAAAGAGCCATCCCCATGACACATTTTTCTCTCAAAAGTGATATAGAGCTTGGAAGGTAAGCGTAAAGGAAGGTTTCCTTTCACACTATTTAGATGCAAATATATCTTTCTTGAGGTGGCTGCAAGCTCAACCAGAGAGGTCCATAGATTCATAACTAGCTCTCTGAGATGAAAGGAGGAAAAGAGCTATTGTAGAAAGGAGTAATCCTCAATTTGCAGGCCTTTTAAGTTGTTGGGGAGAGAAGAATACATTTGCACTCTAAAATAATTTCCAAAGGTGTTAATTCCTTCCACTACTACTGATGGGAGCAAGCCAACAACCAATTTTAGATTTTGACTATGCGACAAAATAGTGATGCAATTTTTTGTGATCTCAATCACCAAACCAACTCACCCATGAAAACATACCATCCTTAATACCTTAGGATAATGGGCTCCCAAACACCATTGAAACTATATCACATGCTTTCCGTAATGGTTGATATATCCATTGTATTCTTCTTCTCGAGAATTCGATTCGTCTGAAGCCAATTCTATCCAAATGTTCCAGTCATGAATGCCTTACCTACACATGGATCTTCCCACACTTTAGGAATTCTATCATTCCTGCTTAGCTTGGATTTGATCTGTCTGTTCATTAAAGGAATTGATGCCATGGTGTGGGAGAAGGACCATATATGGATGGTATTTGTCCTTCATTGGTGCATTTCCTCTGCTAGCGTAAGCTCATGATGTTGTCATTCTTTGACCTCACAATGCATGACACAAATTGTACATTGACGGTTGGACATAGTATTGATTATGAGAGAGATGTGGAGAAGTATATGGAGAACATGAGGAGAATTATGGTATATCATTATTTGATCCTTGTTCATTTTGCTCATCAATCCTTGAGGGAGGGAGTATCTAATATACCTACCAATATGATTCATGGGATAAATCACGATTCTAGTATACCATTCAATTCCCATTGCCTTGCCTCTACTTCACATGCCCTATTTTCTTGAATGCTTGCCTCTTTGCTTTTCTCTCTAGGGATGTGGAAATAATATTTAGATGAGAAGGTCTCCAACATGGCTCTTATTTTACGAAGGAGAAGAGATATTTGACTATTCTCTATATTAGATATTTGAGTATTAGATGGTAATAACTGAATCTCCAATAATTACTATTGAGGTGACATTTAGATTCTTGGTTATCTGGAGACCATCATACAACCCATACATCTTTGCAAAGTTGTTTTATTTATGCCCAATCCCTAAATATACTTAATTTTCATTTTTCTTTCGAGATTTAGAAGAATCCCTCTCCTCAACACACACTTCCTCTTTCAGCACTCCATTCAAGAAAGATGATTTTACGTCCATTTGATACACTTTCCATTTATGTTGCGTGGAAATCACCACAACTATACACACTATATCCATCCTCGCGACTGGCGCAAACATCTCCACCTAATCTCTTCCATGTTGCTGCTTGTATCCTTTAACAACTAGCCTTTCTTTATGCCTTTCAATATTACCATCGACATTTCTCTTGGTCTTTAAACCCACTTCACTCCAATAACTTCTTTTCCTTGTGGAAGGTTCACTAACTCCCATGTGTCATTATTTTCTATTGCTTCTATTTCTTCCTCCATTTCCACAACCCATTTTTCTTCTTTGACTACATATTCAAAATGGATTGGGTCATCTACATGAAAAAACAATGCAAATAAGGAATTCATACCAATGCTACTATCAACTTCATCTTGCTCATAAATCTCATTTAAATTTATTAATTTTGTTCTTCTTGTGCTTGTTGAAGATGGGCTTGACATGTCACTTGGTGTTGCGCTTTGTGGTGTGCTTGGAGAACCACTCGATTGATTGCGTGACGATGTCCTATTATCTGTTGATGGTGTTCTTTGCTTCCTGCTTTGTTGCGCTTGAATAGGAGTAGAGGGAGTCACTGTTGAGGAATTACTTGCTGCTGTTAATTCCTCTTTTTCCTCATGTGGTATACATTCTTTGACATTGACTATCTTCTCTAAACTTTCATTCCATGCTTCCTCTTCTATGAACTACACATCTCTATTGATTATGACCTTCTTGGTTGATGGATTGTAGAGCTTGTATGCTTTGGATTCATCACTACATCCAACAAATATGCATTTCTCCCCCTTGCTATCCAACTTCTTCCTCAACTCATCCAGGACATGTGCATATGCCATACATCCAAAGACTCTTGTGTGAGTGACACTATGCTTTATTCCACTCCATGCCTATTCAAGAACCATATTCTTGCCACTTTTGGTTGGACACCTATTAATGATAGACACTGCACAAGTGACAACTTCAGCCTGATAACCATTTGGCAAATGTTTTTCCTTCAACATACTCCTTGCCATTTCCATAATGTTCATATTCTTCCTTTCCACTACACCATTTTGTTGAGGTGTATACCTTGTTGTAAATTTCTTGTGAATTCCATGCTCCTTGCAAAATTGAAGGAAGTCATTTGAGATGTATTCATCACCTCTGTTAGTCCTCAAGACTTTCATGTAGTGTCCACATTGCTTCTCAACAAGAGCTTTGTATTGGCAAAAGTGCTCATACACTTCACTTTTCTATTTTAGGAGATAGACCCATGTCTTCCTTGTGTATTCATCTATGAAGGTTAATAAATAGTGGCTACCACCAATTGATGGTGTATGCATTGGTCCACATAAATGTGAGTGGACAATCTCCAAATGTGCCTTTGACCTTACTGACTTTCCAGCTAGAAATGTCTCTCTACGTTTCTTGCTCAAGATGCATCCTTCACATAGGTTGTTCGATTTTCTATGAGTGGAAAACCATTCACCATGCCTTTCCTATGCAGCAAATTCAAACCTCCAAAGTTGAGATGACCAAATCTCAAATGCCATAACCAATTTTGTTTGACCTCTGCTTGATAGTTCACTTGTGTAACAGTTGCATCTTTTCTTCCATCATCTTGTGAGTTCATTAACAGTTGTGCTTGTGCACTTATTCTTTCAAATCTAATATTATATTTAGGGGAAACATCTTATTGTTTGTCATCTGAACCTTTGCAATCAGTTGTCTTCTTGAAGACCTATCTAAAATTGTGTACTCATCATTTTTTAAAAAGACATTGTAGCCCTTTTACATGGGTTGTCCAATGCTTATGAGGTTATGCTTCAAACTAGGGACAAATTAAACATTTGAGATGTACTTCTTCTCCCCCTTCTTTGTTAGGATATTAACTCTCCCTTTGCCCATGACAGAGACTTTGCTATGAGTTCATAATGTTACTTCATATTTCACACTTTCATCTACATTGGAAAACATTTCTATGTTCCCTGACATGTGGTTTCTACACTCTGAATCTAAATACCATATATCACTTTGTTTTTCTTGTGCTACATTACAAGCTAAAAACATGCTATCATGGTTCTGATTTTCTTTTGTGAAATTTACACTTGATTTGTTACTAATGTCATATTTCTTCTTTCTACATTCATCTGCATAATGACCATACTTCTTATAGTAATGACATTAAACTTGAGATTTATCTTACCTATGACCTTGTGCTTGATTTTGGCTTGGGCCTTGACTTGGATTTTGATAGATGCCTCTTCCACTTGAGCTTGAAGGGTTGCTTCTTCCACCTCTATGT
>APFE031209817.1:56580-70678 GCA_000404065.3 Pinus taeda
AAAATCATTTCTTTATGTTATGTTTTGCCTAGATCGCACAGAGTCATGGGGCAAAGAGCATACGCAGAAATGAAAGGTATAGATTCGGTAATAAAAAACAAGGAGATAAATAAACTGAAATAAATAGAGAGATAAATAACTAAAACTACAAATAAAGACTGTATACCTCCATATCTAGAAAATGACATAGCTAAGGCTACCATAAACCTTTTTGCATGAAACAAAAGGGGTTCCTCACTAGAACAGATGCTCCTAGCACAATAGAGCATCCCTCTTGACCCGAAAGCGGTCATAAATAGTAGATCTAAGAAACTACAGTCGGATTCAGTTGTACCGACTTCGGATTTGGATCACCAACGGATGTAGCCCTCGAATAGCTCTCATACCATGTAGGAATTTATAGGGTAAGTTCCTTAGATAGAACACCAAAGGACATTTCTCATAAACAGATCACAGATCAATACACAAGTACTCTTAACATGGTTAAAACCCTCAAAGTGGGAAACAGACCACGACCTGAGCCAAAGCGGCCAGTTTAGGAATTTATTAATGTAAAAGAAATAAAATTTACATAAGATTTTGTCATGAACGATCACCTTACAAATGACCCTCCGTGCCCTTTAAATTGATATCATGGACCAATCAGGTATTAAGCCATAGATCAAGTGTTGGCAATACCGAGGAAAGAATGAATGATTGGATCACTTCATGTCTAGAACATATCGTGATCGTCGGATTGTAAGTTACAAAAAGTACATAGTAAAGAAACACACTTTACCTAGCTATATACTAGACCAAGTTATACTTAACTATTTCCTATGTATCGGAATATCCTAGCATCATTCCCCATGACATCATCATCTTGAATCTTATTGGTTCTTATAAAGTTGATTTTGGTTGTACATTTTTGTTTTGAGACCTATTTTAGACCTCAAAATTTCTCTAATGCTTGTTGTTATTACGGTACGTTTTTTTTGTTGTTATTGATCATAACTATTTTAGAGGTTATAAGTTATGATTTGTTGGTTCTTTTTCTTTTTGTAGACAACTATGTATTTGCTAACGATGCCTCAACGTCGATTTAAGTTTACTCTACTTCTGTAGTGTAACAATCACATCTTCCTGGTTTACGCTTTCAGTTAAAGTATTCATTGCAAAAATAATTTTATGGACAATGAGAATGATGTTTGATATGATTATAGTTGTGCTACACTTATGCTAGAACTATAATAATAGTCATTTTATATAAAGTTATAATTTAGTTTATTTTTAAAATTTTAGTAAAATGTATGATGGATGTAATACCCCTATGTTTTTGTTATAATTATGAGTTACACTTTTAGAGATGAACTATTTAAAATTTTATGGCAAGGGAAACCATGTTAGATGCAAATTACTTGGGAAAGAAGCACTAGAGTTAGAAGATCCTTGCCAGCTTGTAGCAACTGCGGATGGTTAAATTAAAGATAAATCTTCCCTTAAATATCTCCTAAGAAAATCCCCAAGAGGTAATAGACGAGATTTAATATGATGGGAGAGAAAGATATACTAAATCAACTTATTTGGAGAAATATATTAAGTTTGAGTGGATTAAAGCGTTGCGGGAGAAAAAGACCTACTTTAAAGAAAAAGGAAGAACCTTTTTCGGAAAGATAGAAAAATAAAAGGCTTAGGTAAAAGGGTTGACAGATCCCAAAGTGGGACGCTGCTAAAATCTATTAGGGAGAGAAATTATAAAAAAAAATTCACAAAGGAATAAATGAGGTTGTTGATTCCATTGACAAGCACATATTAGTTTAGGGGAGAACTGGTGGACTTGGTTCGTGGTCGGGAGGAAAATGCCTCCTTCCTGAGTAATTTTCCAAGCAACAAATCTGGTTAGGGTTATGGTGTTTGGTATCATACTTTATTTTAACATGGAGGGTTCTATTTCACATTCTGATTGTTAGAAATTTGGTTGCATGAATTTATATTCAATTGAATTAGTGGTATATCAAGCTAGAAGTTACTCGCAGGAAACCAACTTCATTTTGCATGTGTTGTGTATGGATATGCAATGATAATGTTTGGTCGTATAAGCAGGTTGATGGCTATTGCATCAAGAGGCGCTCTACAACCCAGTATGGGGGTATATCTCACGTAAAAGCATAAACGTAAACGTAAACATTTAATATCTAATGTTTAACATTTAACATTTAACATTTTTAATCCAATGTCGGTCTGATCTAAAAATCAATTTAACTATTATTATGTATAAACACAATATAAATTTAAAATATGAAGAGGTTTATGAACACTAAAAAAAGAGGTATGGTAAATAAATAAATATATAAATAAAATAGAGGTGTGGTAAATAGATAAAACCTTTTTTTATACTTATGTTGTAGCAGCTACAACCACCACCCTCCAAAAATTTTCCTTCACTTCGTTTTGGAGCCTCCCTCCTCGAAATCATCACAGCTATCTCACATTGATCATGTATGTGTCTTTATTTGATTTCATATGTCGCTTAACAACTTGTCTTCACTCACTTCCCGCGTCGATCAACCACAAGCACATCCAACACTTGGTTCACATCTGGTCGATCAGTTGTCAAGAAAAACTGCACAAACCTGGAGGATAACTTGTCTTCCCCTCAAGAATTGCACAGAGCAGCCCAGCAGCTACCCTGCACTCAGAAATTGTGCAAAGAAGGCCAGTGAGCCTTGCTATGGAAATTACAAAGGGCATGCTAGCCGAAACTGCTATATTGAAATGCGCAGTTTCAACCAGCTAGCACTGCTCTCCAGAATTGTGCAGAGTATCCCAGGCTAGATGCATTGCCCTCCAGAAATGCATAGAACTAGACTAGCTACATTGCTCTCCAGAAATGTGCAGAGCAACCCAGGCCAGTTGCATTGGTCTCCAGAATTGCACAGAACTGGCCAGTTGCATTGCTCTCTAGAAATGCGCAAAACAACCCACATCATTGCTCTAGAAAATTGCACAGAGCTTGCCAAGCAGCCAGAGCCACTCAGTCCAAAAAAAAACGCATAAATTTTCCCTCAATGGTTGTCCATTGCATGTGCCAGTAGGTTTCCCGATTCCCTCCAGAATTGTGCAGTCCCTCTTTGCATGATGAGTAACTTTTCCTAAAAAAGAAAAAAAGAAAAATGTGAAAAAACAACCCTAGATTTTAGGGATCTATTTTTGACAGCAAGAGTTACGAGGGAAAATTTTAAGGATGGATATCTATTTGAAATTTTAGAAACCTTGGTGAATCTTAGTAATCTCTACTAGAAAAATTGTAAAATGTTTGATGATGTTTTTGTAAAAATATCTAAATTACTGATTGTATTAAATTGGTCTATATAAGATCTTGGTGATTTTTAAGGTAAAATAATTTCATACTATAAAACTTGAGCGAATTATTTTTAGAAAAAATTGAAATTGGTGAATAATGTTTTTGGAAAATGTGTAGAAAATTAGCCCACCTGTGACTATTAGCCCATAAAATTTTCCATAAGAGATACATGCAAATATGTTTTTAAAAACTCCCTGTGAAGTGTTTCTTTTTCCTATATTTGTTGCATGCGCGTCATAAACCTTAATTTCTCCAAATCTATATAGATGATGCCTCATATATCATTCTTCACATTTGATCTTGGAGCTGTAGCATTCCCAAGACATATAAGAACCTTCGTCACAATCGGCGTAAGTTTTCTTTTCATGCCTTTTGCCGCTTTTTCTCTCACTTTTTAGTTTTCGGCTTGTATGGGTGTTGTTTCCTTGGTTTTATTGAATAACTACTGCCATTTCAATGTATTTTAGCTTGTAGAAGTGTTGTTTCAAGTTTTTCATTACCTTTCTTTAGCGTCGCATGCATAACACTATTTCTACACTCACAGTCGTCGTTTCGGCAACTCACTTCAAGAGCTTCTTGGTGTTTCCCTTTGACTGATTTCTGCACTTGCTTGAATTGCATGCATTTTTTTCACTAAGATCTGCACCATCTTCACACACGCACTCAGTCCTTCGTGTTTCCAGGTTTCCACTGGATAAATCTGAGCTGGCTTGGCCTAGATCTTGTCTCTCCCAGCATGCTTTGCGCATTCCTGGCAGTCAAGGCTCTACCTTGCCTCTAGGAATTGCACAGAGGCTACCCATACAGTATCCCAGCTATGCTTTGCACAATCCTAGGAGACAATGCCCAGTCCTGCCCACTGGAACTACGCAATGCATAGTTCCATTCAGAAACCCAACCTGATTGTTTTGTGCATTATGCAGTTTCAGTCAGTAGTCAGCCTCACTAGACTGTGTATTTCACATATCCAGTCAGTAGTCAGCTTCACTAGCAACTGCGCAGTTCCAACTCACAGCCTCCTACCTTTCCGAAGTCAATGCTGCACAATCTTGCCCAGCAGTCACCAGTTTGTTGCCCAAATGTTTCTAAAGTTACTTTGTGTTTTTAGCTGACATTTTCTTGTCCTGAGTGTCTTCTCTATCTCCACGTACCACATGCTTTTGAGTAGCTTCTTAGTAGTATAGGTGGCATGGCCTCCAAGAGAGATGGATCAAAAGACACAGTTGAAAGCAGTATTAGGGATGTGGTTGAATAGGGGTCTATGAGCTTGCTTTTCTACACAACCACACACACGTTCATTGAGAAAGACATCAAGATCACATGGAAAGACATCAACACCATTTTCTCAGGAAGCTTTGAAGAGAATCTGGAGGATCAACAGGTCTATGTGAACATCCATAAGTTAGGATTGTACAAGGTTTCATGCAGGTTTCCCACGTTCCCATGTGCAGATGTGATCCACTAGATTGTCTCACACAATGATCCTCAGACAATGATATTGAGCAGTGCCAGTGGAGAAAGGCTTGCTTCCTTCAGGACAGAGGATTATCAGGAGATATATCATTTTCCATTGCTAGTGAGAAGGATGGATGCACCGTTATACACTCCCAGCGATAGCACATGTTAGTGTCTGTCATTCATGCTAGTCATCGGTGATCAAATGTACTCTTACAAAGTTTTTTATTAGGGTTTTAGGTAAAATTTTTATAGTTTCAAATAGATTTTCAATAAAAAAATTGGTCACCGGTTAGGAAGGTTAGTCTTTACTACTCCTTTCAGTTCCATGGTCAAATAATACCATCTTGGTCAAGTCAAATCACTATTAGAAGAGCCCCATAGTCATTATGGTCATAATTCATCTAATAAACCCATGTTAGGTCACCACTAGGTCAATAGGTTAATTCTGAAAACTAGTCATTTCACCATTGAAATCGATTTTATAAAGGAGTAGTAAAGGTTACGTTGGCCATTAAAGCTTTAACTCATGTTTTTATTTCATTTTTTAATGAAATACTTTCATAAAGTCATGATACTACAAAATGTCAAAGCCAAGTTATAAAAGTGATGGTGGGTCCACTACCACATGTAAGCGAAAAATCTACTTTCATAAGCTATAAAAGAGTCCCACTCACTCTCCATTTGCTCATTCCATTTTCCAAGAAATCACTCCACCCAATTAGGTTGAATTTGTCAGATAGAGATCAAATTTTTCATGCCAAAGTCAAGTTTCCTTTTTTTGTTGCGCAAATCCTCATGTTGTGCTACGCTAATCCTGGCAACTGCTACATTTTTCATCCAAATTCTGTAAGCTTCTTTGCAGTGATTTCTTCCACCATATTCAAGTTGTGTTGCAGTAAACATAAGTTGGTGGCTTTTCACTTGCTCAAGTAAACCCTCAATTGTGTTGTTATGCTCCATTTCCCTCTCCTAGGGTTTTGAAAACAGTTTTCAAGATTTCATGATTTCCATGGTCAATTGTTCTATTTTTCATACACCTTCTCCTATCCTAATCACACCTTTCTAAACACCCTCTATCAAACCCATCCTCAAATTCCATCATTGTCATATAAACCCTAGCCATATCACACTTTCCAAACCATTGGGTCGTGTTTATCTTCTTTAAAACCCTTCCCCTCACCAAAATTCTAAAATTCCACCTTCCTTAGCTTCCTAACATCCCTCAATATCCCCCAAAATTTTCCCATAATTTTTCCAGTTCACTATCCTTTTCATTTCCCTAAATTTCCTCACAGTTATCAAAATCCCCTATTTTCCTACAAACAAAACCCTAGTTTCTCTCCTATAGAGCTAGGTGTTATCATGGAATCTGAAACCTCTGAAAAAAAGAGACATAGAGGAGGGCATGTCATCAGATATGAACCTACCTCAGCTCAAGAGATCTTGTCATCTCCTTTCATCAGAAAATCATTTGAAAATGCAGGTTGTCTTGCCTTTTGCCAGGGAATTGAGCAACTAAAGTTTCGTGATCAATTGACTAGCGCTTTTGCCACCAAATTAGGAAGGGATATAGTGGCTATAGTGGGAGTTGAATTCACTATTTCAAGGAAAATCATCTCCACAGACACAGGGATTCCAAACACTAGAGAAATTTTGTTCAAGAAATGAGACATTGACCTTTAGAATTACAAGATGTACCTAAAAGCACCATATACGATAGCTCCAAAACATGTTTTTCCATTCAGACATTTGCTGGAAAGATATGCCTCTCTCATGAAATTGATCATGAAGTACTTTAGATGTGAGGGCAGGTATTCAAGGTTGTATCAATACCATATGAGGCTTTTGATGCATTTCATTAGTGTTTAGCAACTCAACTTGTCTTACTATATGTACAAAAGTCTAATAAAAATGACAGAAAAGGTACAAAATATGGGAGAAAATCATCACACTAATATATTTCATCATGGCTTGGTAAAAGTTCTAGTTTGTCATCAATTAGCATAGGTGAATTTGTCTTGGGATGGATTTTGAAATTTAGCTTTTCCTCCATCTACTCCAGCTATATCTAGTGATGAATCAACACCTCCAAACTCACCAATGTAGCAAGAGGTTGCTTCTTCATGCAAACCTACCAAGAGGAACTATACGACAGAAGTGACTAAGACTTACTCCAGAGGTGAAAGGCTTGTGTTTTCTCCAATGATTGTTGAAAGGGAAAAGCCTACAACATGTGAACATAGAGCATCCCCACAACATGAGGAATTCACTTATCCAGGTACCAATGTGACAAATGTGGAGAAAGGCCATGAGGATAGAGTTGCAAATCAAATCATAAGGGATAAGGAGGTTAAGATCAAAAGGTTGGAAGACAAGTTGACAGAGGCAAATGCTTTAATAACATGCTCACAACAAGAAAAAATGCAATTGAAAGTGAACAAAATGATACAAAACAAACAAACAACCTATTTGAAGAAAGAGGATGTAAAGGGAAAATGAGTGGTCCAGTTGGATGTTTCAGAAGGCAAAGGAAAGCAAAGCACATCAGGGAGACCAAGAACAAGAGCCTTCAAGAGAGCCATTGAGCTACAAAAAGAATATTTTCCACCCAGAGGTCAAATCATTGTGGATGACTTAATCGCTAGAGAGATCAATGCAAACATAGTATATTGGCTTGACAAGTTTAATGGCCACCTAGAGAAGCTCCTCAAGAAGGCAAGTAGACACAATAACTTGCAAAGACATATGGATATGCATTACTACATAAGAAAGAAGGTATCACAAGACAGAATTGAACATTTGAAGAAAAAGCTCAAGGAAACCCTAACAAGCCAAAAGGACAAAGAAAAGCTTGATGTACTTTCTGAGGCCTCTCTCGTGGCATGAAAGAACGTGATGTCATACCAAAGTGACCAATTACACCAAACACTACTATTACCAATCGTTTATTCAATCCGGTAATTCCTTATATTATCCTTTGTTCTCTTCATTCTTGAAATGGAAAATCAAAAGGGGAAATCCAAAGTAGTTGTAGAAATTCCAACCTTACCCTTTGTAATCAATCTGGATGAACTTCCTCAGGATGATACACAGTTCAAAATTACTGAAACCCAATGTGAATTCGATCTTTCTGAACTCCATAATTGAGCATACCAGAAATTTGAGGATGACAATGATGAATTTTTCTTCTCAAAGTCAATTTGCCTCAATTTTATTTCCCCCAAACCCATCACTTCCCCAAATTCATCACCTGGTATAAAAACCAATATTTACCCATTCAAAGAGCCATAGTTGCCAGAAACAATGAAATCTTATTTTCTATAACCTCTGAGTCCATTTGCCAATATTTGTAGATCAATCCTCAAGGTTTCGTTCATTATTTTTTGACGGATTTCCTCATGGACATTTACCAAAAACTTACCTTTCAATAGCAAGCCCATATTTTTGATTCTTTTCTGCCTAAAAATTCAGAATTCCCCAAACAAATCCATTGTACTCTTCTGTAATTTTATCACAAATGTCCAAACAAGTTATTTTTATGGTTTAATGTCTTTTAGGGTATCAAATTGATCAATGGGTGGATGAATTCATTCTAATATATATGTTAGTATTTTATCTTAGAAAGAAACCCTTAGTCCTATTTAATTTTAGCCAGTTTTTATCGAATGTCATCCATGACCAATTTCTAAAATTTAATGTTGAAGGATCTTTCAAACATCAGTCTATTTTTGTATCATCAATTATAGAGGTTAAAATTCCCATTACAAAAGTTGGACTCATAGGGAAGACCATAGTCAGTTATCTGTTGGACTTCTCTGCTTAGGAAAAACACAGAAGAATATTACTTTCGTGATTTTGTTAATCATGGAATTATGTCTTCTGAGTAATGATGTAGTTCCTAGAGTCTCCACAAAAATTAAAAGGATTTTACATCTCAGTGAGTGATCTAAGGTCAGAGATAGGTATCTTTATTAGAATTTTAGAAAAATCAAAGTCTATGGGTGTGAACTTCCTCCTTTTAAACTGCCAATTTTTCTGCCTATGAGGATTTTTTCTTTAGTATTCATAAGGAAAAGAATGAATATGGATGAAATCCATTTTGTGTCAAGGAAACATAAAGCTAACTTTAAGTTAAAAGCACAAATTGGTCCATTTATTGTTAATACTAGAGCAACAGAGAAAGAAGCGGACAGTTTACGCAAACAAATGAAATTTAAAGTAAGCTTCAGTTCACCTTATGACCCCCTGGGAGTAATTTCCTCAATGAGATCCAAACATAAATCAACACAATATGTTGATATAGGAAAACCAGAGATTGATTAGTATGCAAATCAAGAAGAATGGGAGGGGAATACATTGCAAGAAGTTGAAGAACAAATTTCTAGTCAAACATCATTGGAAACTCCAAGACTAAAGGAAAAGGAACTTAAAAGACCAAGAGAAAGTATGTCATCTATAGGTTCAGGGATTGAAACAATAGGATTCAAAGTTTTCAAAATAAGGAAATCAATGAAATCAAAAGAGATGATCATGAGATGCTAGAACTTTAGAGGAATGTTGGGTGAAAATATTATCGTTTAATTATGTTGTAGTACTTGCCCAACTATTTAATTTTTCAATCTGAGGTTCGTAGACTTATGAGGCACGTGCACTATATATGCAGGACCGAAGTGGAACTAATTTAATCTAAATTACTGAAATTAAATTAATCTAGGAAGGCATTGAAACACTAACTAGGAAAGCAAGAAATTGCAGAAGGGAAAAGCAATACAACATGTGAAGAATTTGAATGACAAACAACATATGTGAGCTCACAACAATAAAGATATCTTAAATTATATTACAAGAACCAAATAACAAATCATGAAAGTGTAACAATAAAAGAATATGAATCAAAGCTAAGAATCCCCTTCTCCTAATTACAAAACTATCTCTTAAAGCTAATATCCATTCTTCATTATTCATTATTATTAAAATGAAGAGAGAGCACTCTCTTATATACATGAGGAAGATAACCATCTCATTGTAGTGGCCAATCTAGGGTGCTAGATTAGACTAAATTTAATGTCAACCAAGGTAGGTAAACTTAGAGGCACGTGTCTAAAGTATATAGACCTAAAATGATCTCATCTACCTAACTAAGTGTCTACTGTGACAGGCTACAACACTCCTTTACAGGAGATTGAAATATGTTTCCTTTCACATTTTAACACTTAGATCATCTAGTTTAATTAACTGTTCTAAAGAAACAACGTGTCACTAGTCTGAGTTTTCAACCCTCTTACAAGGATATTATTCACAAAAGCTCTTTCCAGCTAACACACTAAGTATTCATGAAAACCAAAAGCTCTTTGAAGCACACTAAAACTCAAATGCATGAAAACAGAGTCCATAGAGATACTTCGAAATTCAATGGTCGATTAAATCTTTTACAAGATCTTGTTCAATAATCTAGTAATCGAATTTTCAAACTATCACCATGAATCATACAATAATACTTGCAAAAACTTCTAATGGAATTAATAAACTTACAGGCAAGAAAATAACATCAAACGCTATTCAGATCTGAAAATGCTATGGAAATGAAAACAAAAGTATACCAATCTCCATGTAGGGCCCGTCCACGCTTCAATGGCACACTTAAGAAACTTCAGATGATGAAAACGTTAATGCATAAGCACTGTAATGATGAAACGATGCTTGTAATTAAGTTCTGGAAATCAAATTACATGCAAGAACATAGTTCTGGAAACAATACACAAGAACAACGTTCTGGAAATTACAATACGCAGTCTTTTTAATCTGCTTGTCTAATATCCTATGCTCACTAACTTTCCTTCCCATCTATAATCGAATGTACATACATTATCATGCAGATGTTTCTGCTTTTACAATCAAAAAGGTGATTTTTTTTTTTTCCTAATCTTAACTGATTTCCAAAACAAAACGAAATCAGTTTAGGTAACTCTGCCTTTTTGCTACTTTTATGACCAAAAAGGTTGGGTTTGACCAGCATTGACCATGTATCCAGGAGCTTTAGATTCGTTGTTGAATAGATCTTTCACCATGTATGTACATCCTAGATCACGTTCCTATCCTCTGTTTTGATTATCCTGCCATGCCACATGTCATAACATAAACCAATTACAGGAAGTCATGACATCCCGTAATTTTGTTGAAAATTTCTAATTTTTAACACAAAAGTTCACAAATTAAATTTAATGTAAAATAACAACTATAATACTTTGATTAATCAATTTCAATGGACTATAAGGGGTTTATGGGAGAAAATGATAGACAAATGATGGATTTTTAGAAGAAAAGGATGGCAATGAAATGGTACCAGCATCTCCCCCAAGATCAATGATTTAGCATGTCCTCATGCTAATCCTGATGTGCTCCCTTTATATTCTGTTCTTGCTTGTGCCTTTGTCGCTTGTAGCAATGCATCTATATTCTTCTAAGCTTGGGCATTCTTCTGAATGTGGAGCTCATGTTTCATATTCTTGTATTTTTCTTTGAGAGCTTTCTTGTGAGTGTACCATTTTGTCACCCATTTGCAAATTTCAGTTTGTTCAGTCTTAAGTTCTTTGATTTTCTCCTTCAGTTTCTCATTTTTCTGCTGAGTCTTCTTGCTCTGAGCTCTCAACATTTCATTTTCCTTCTTTATGACCTTCTCTAGCATGTTTTCTTCCATCAATTCCTCTTTTAGCTTTTCAATCTGTTTCTCTAACTTTCTTTGTTTCTTGTTTGCAGGTGTTGGCTCTTTTCTTTCTTCCTTGTTACTCTCTATTTCCATTGTTGTTTCCTGTTCTAGCTGTGAATTAGAACTGCTCTCAATGTCCATTGGTGCATTTGCATTTGACTCTAGTTGATCATCTTGTGTTTGGTTCTTTTGTAATCTCCTTGATCTTCTATTATAAGTAGTGAAGATTATGTCTTGTTCAACTTTCTTGGCAGTTTCTTGCCTCATCCTTCTTGTCCTCACACTACTGCTGTGTGGAGGAACATTGCTTGACTTGCGCTCAGGGATTTCCTCATCAATATCAAGCATAAACTTTGTGCGCTCTTGTTGTTCCTGTTCATCTTCTCCATCTTTAATTTGATTAGCAATCAAAAATTCTTTCCATGTTTTTCCCCTCCTCTCAACTCAAATTCAATTAGAATTTTAATCAACCCAAAATGATACAAACTCTTATCTTCATTACCCTTTTGTTTTTGAATGGTTTTTGACATTTTAGTCAAACTCTGTAAGAGGAAATAGGGCAGACTGATGGTGCATTGGCCTTTTAAGTGCAACAGGAGTTTGATGTGATATAGGTATACTATGCTGTAACGCCCTTCACATGTAACAAATTTCTGAATAATGTATACCATTTCATCGCATGGGTGCATTAGCCAGCTTCTAGGGACACCCTTTTTCCAGTTGACAGAGGAAACCCTCAACCTAGACATAACTGAGTCCATGATTTTTCCTTAAATTGTTTTGTTTTGAAATATTTTTCCCCTTCTGGACTGATTCCCAATGTTTGTGTTATGGTATCCTCTGAAATTCTAAAAGAGAATTTTCCTATCAATGCTTTCTCTCTATTGAATGTGAATGCAAACTGCTTTGTCACTTCTTCATTGTTCCCATTAAACTTCTCTAGAAAAGATAACCATTTCTTTTCCCTTAAAATCATAATACAGTCATCATGATATTGTGAACTATCAAATGTTTCAGGCTCTGCTCTATTGGTCATTTTGAAAAAGAAATTTCGATTCTAACCCTTTTTTTTATGCTCCACAATTCAATAAGGGTTTCTTATTTTATTACCTATTTTCTACGCTCCACTTAACCGACCTGGTAACGCCCTCGATTCTCAAGGTCTCCTTCTCCAATTGCTTGGGCGACGACCTGATTAATGTCCTCGGATTATGGGCAGAGGTAGAAACTCGTGTTAAGCCTGTTTGCTATGCTCTCCCTTTGTAGCGCCTATTTTCTCGGCCTTCTTTGAAAACTCAGAGTTTGAATCACTAATATGGTAACGCACTTTGTGAACTGAGAGTTTTATGAAGTGAAACTTAACAACCGACCTTTCCCCAATTACTATAATGATAATTCAAAGTTGGAAGCACATTCACATCATAAAGACAGAGGAGCGGTACTGGTTTGCATAGGTACAATCATGAGAACGCCATATACATATAAGGAGTGTTGTAATGATGATAACGGATATATGTTGCATGAGTCAACTTGGGTCAAACAATTGTTTTTATAGCTCCAACATTCAAAAATGAATGAAATCATTTAACACTTGTCTTTCCAATGATTTACCACTTGTCTTTCCAATGAAATAGACTTATCCATTACTTGTTGGTACTTGGCCGATTGGAAAAAAAATGATGGATTGATGACAAGGTTTGAAGAGTGGTGTAGGAAAAGATTTGAAAATCGTAGTAGGAATATGGCAATAGGCTAAAGTGTGACGGGAAATGATAGCAGAGTTGAGTAGTTAGGAATGTTACAAGGGTGATGGGTATAGGGGTTTTTGAAATTGATAACAAGCAATCATAATCATCATATTTAACACTAAAATAATTCAAGAATTTTAGATGTTAAAAATAAAAATTACAACAATACATTACACTTGTTGGTTGACAAAAAGTTGAGTTGGCATGCACAGGTATGACTAATCTTCATTGTCCAAATATGACTGATCTTCACTGTCCAAAAAAGGTCCCTTTTGAGATGAAATTGGATATAACAGGTCCCTCTGAAATCTGAAGAACTATGTTTGTGCAGCTTCTTTGATCCTTGGTGTTGATGTAGCCTTGATGATAAGCAACCTTTGAAAACTCTGTTGAAACTTTGTTGAAGTAGCCCGATGCATCTTGAATGCAATCTTTAACAGGTTCGTCTGATATTTGTTGAACAGGTCCCTCTAACATTGGTACTGGTAACATAGTTTTCTGAACAGGTCCCATTGCATATTGCTTGAACAGGTCCCTCTGATTAGAACAAAAACAAGAACAACTCTTTTATTGAAATACTGAAGTACTGAAACAAATTCTTTGAAGATTTACAAATGAGGAGATGAGATAGGGAAAACAAATGAGGAGATGAGATAGGGAAAACAAAATCTTGATTCTTATGATTCTTCTCCCCCCTAAAGCTTTGACTTGTCCTCAAGTCATTATCGAAGTGATGAACAAAATAGTATAGAAATAGAATAAGGAATTTTTACTAGCCAAAGGATTGGTTTTCTAGTAAGAATTCTGGGTTAGAGTGTGCCAAAGTCTGGTTTTCACATCTAA
>APFE031209821.1:0-35893 GCA_000404065.3 Pinus taeda
CCGACAGGTTCTCCAAACACTGTGGCAACACAAGCTATGTGCCAATTTGGAGAAATGTACTTTTGGCATGACCCAGGTTCAGTATCTAGGATACATTATTGATGAATATGGAGTGCATGTGGATCCAGTCAAGATCCAAGTCATTCCGGATTGACCATCTCCAACCACTCTGATAGAGCTCCGCAGCTTTCTAGGTCTTGCTAACTTCTACTACAGGTTCATGTTGGGGTTTTCTCATATCACTTGGCCCTTGAGTCAAGTCAATAAGGAAGGAGCGAAAGTAAAATTCTTTTTTTCTGAATCTCAATAGAAGGCATTCACAGAGTTGAAATGTCACCTCTACACGACACCAGTACTCGCGTTACCAAATTTTCAACAACCATTTGAGGTCGAGACAGATGCCTATGACTATGCTATTGGGGTAGGCCTTACTCAACACGGGCATCCAGTGGCATACCACAGTGAGACACTTTCAGATACAATCCGGAAGTATCCCACTTATGACAAAGAGATGTATTCCATTGTGCAAGCCTGCCGACAATGGAAGCATTACATTTTTGGGGAAGGAAATGATCATCCACATACACCACCGACCTCTACAGTTCATACTGACCCAAGGGAAATTGCAAAATGATCGCCATCAAAAGTGGTCTACATACATGCAACAGTTCCATTTGAATATCAAGTATAAGAAGGGAAACACCAATAATGTTGCAGATTACCTCAGTCAACCACCGATCATGGTGTTAACCATCGTGCTCAACTCTTATGGGTACAAGACTTCTGACTGGCCACTTCTCTATAAAAGCAACCCAGAATTCGGCCACACAGACCAGACACCCTTGGAGGGTTGACATGTTCTAGATTTTCACCTCCAGGATGCCCTGTTATGCCACCTGGGTCACCTTTGTGTTCCTTCAAGCGATCATGCCAAGCTGCTTTGGGAAGCACACTACAATCGGGCTGCTAGGCATTTTGGGGTCAAGAGAATGGTGGGATTACTGCAAAAGTATTTCTATTGGCCAAATCTTCGATAAGATGTTGAGAAGTACATTAGATCATGTACTACTTGTGCCATTGCCAAACCAACCATCAAGAAGCAAGGCCTCTATACCCCACTGCCTAACCCTAGTCGACCTTAGGAATCCATCTCCATGGATTACATGTTAGGCCTTCCTTCCACTAAGCATGGAAATGACTATGTTTTTGTGGTCATCGACAGGTTCTCAAAGATGGCCATTATGGTGGCCTGCAAGAAGAATATCACAGCAGAAGCCACTGCTAAACTCTTCTTCGAACGAGTGTGGTTGCACTTTGGGATCCCACAGTCTATCATCTCAGATCGGGACAGTCGGTTTCTCAGCACATTTTGGTCCAGTCTCTGGTCAATGCTGGACACCAAACTCACGAAGTCCACAGCCTTCCATCCTCAAACTGATGGCCAGAAAGAGGTTGTCAACAGGATGATTGTACACATTCTATGCATGTACAACTCAAAGCATCCACGTACATGGGATGAGAGCCTCCCCTATGTTCAGCATAGCTACAATCGAGCTCTTCACAGGTCGATTGGCCACAACCCTTTTCAGGTGGGCTTGGGATTGCAGCCACTATGCCCCATTGATGTGGCCATTCCACTTGCAGCTACTCACACAGATTCAGCTCATGTCTAGTCCGAAACAGAAAATGCAATCAGCTTCATTGAGCACATCCAACATATTCGCCAGCAATTCCATGACATACTAGAGAAATCAAATGCCAAGTATAAGTAGCAACATGATCAACATCGGGTGCCACACAAGTTTCATGTGGGTGACAAAGTATGGTTGCATTTGCACTAGAGCCTATAAGAAACTAAGACCACTCTGATATGGTCCTTACACCATTACTAAGGCTGTGGGAGACAATTCATTTGAGCTCAACATTCCCCCATTCCTTGGCCTACACCTAGTGTTCAATGTGGAATGCCTTCGGCCATACTTTCACCATTACTAGAGACATCCTATATTACAGAACAGCTCACACCCACATAATTAAATGCAGATTTCATGGAACAAGATGCAACTGATTAGATCATGGACACATAGATCAAGAACACTCACCAACAGAATATCCAACTGTATCAAGTTGTCAAAGTAGGCCAAATCCTTTGCCAAGGCAAGTGGCTCACTAGGGACCAAGTTTAGCAGAAGTTTCCTCATCCCATGGAGGAACTCAATGCAATGGGGACAATTTCTTCCTAAGGGGGGAGGAATGATCCAAGTGGACATTGGTGGCCATTTGCCAAGTCCATTTGGACCCCTGCCATTGTTTATCTCAACATTTTTAGTTCCTTAATTGTAGCACAACTTATTATTTTTAGCAGTTTTTTGGGTCCTAAACTTCCAGAGCTGTTTTGAGGCGCTCAACGACATTTTTGGGGAAAACTAGGAGCAACATGGGTCCATGGACCGATGTTTCTCTTCCCAAAGTTGTATTTCTTGGATAGATCTTTCTAGAAAGATATTGTGCACGTCAAACGGAGATCATATGCCAATGTTACAACCCCGGAAAGTTGATGTACCAATTTACCCAAACAGGGCCCACAATTTGGGGTTTCATCTTCTAGGGTTAGGTTTTTGGATGTTTAAGGTTTTCCATTATTTCTCAACAATAAATAGGCCTTCCAACCTCATTGTAAGACAGTTCAGAGGCATGTAGCCACCACATCTCTTCTCAGAGATAAGCTACCATCGCCCTAGGTAGTTTATTTCCATTACTGTTTGTAAGCATATTTCAGTATTTTACATTAATGAAATGAAGTATTATTTCCACTTCATATCTATGTTTATGGCTATCTCTGTAATTTGTTGCATTCGTGTTTAAATCAGGATCACCTTCAAACCCTTTGCTATAGACTTGATGATGTAGATTGCTTCTAGGTCTTCTTCTTTGATTGCAGAGCCTTTAGCTAGATTGTTTCTTTTTCCTCTCTTCTGCCCCTTTCCTTGATTTTTGAACCAACCCTCTGATACCATGTTGAAGAATCTAGGCCATGCATAATTACATTGATTCTTCCTTACATGATAACAATTTGTGAAGTTTTTATATAATTGATCTTATATTTATGTTTACTTCATTATTAGCATGGATATGTTAGCTTCATCAAACTGCTATAAAAAACATAAGACATAATAACACAAAGTATTTGGCTTTCTGCCACGGCGAGAACCTCTCCCTCTTGGAGAGGAAAACCCATGCAAAATTATTCTTATAGAGATTTCATCGACGAATACCAAGACCATGACCCTTAACACATTATGCCACTCCAAGACCAAGACATTAATCCTCCACTTCATCTCTATCGGGATCATCATCCTTACTGCACCTCTGAGGTCTCCATTACTGCTAGCACCATTGAGAGCTCTACTAATGCACCTTAAGATCTTCATTCGACTGATCTTTGCACCATGACTATTTCCTAGAAATCACAATTGAGATGATCTATGTACCTTCATCGAGATCATGGTCTTCAAGAACGAGATCATGACTAATGTATATGATATGTACTGCACAAAAAACCTGTTTAGGCCATCATCAAGATCATGATTATAATCAAAATCATGACTGTCCTAGAAGGTATGGAGAGACAAGTTGATTATTGTGATACTCTTCATCAAGATTGTGAGATAGTAATGATTGTGAAAAATTATTGTGATCCTTCTTTCTTAGTACTGTTTCTGCACTTTCATGGAAGTATGTTGTAGCTTATGGTAGGATTACATCATTGTGTCCCTTCTCCTCACACGATGTCCAGACTGTGACCATGTTATTGGTAGTTACCATCAAGTGGTTGCATATAGAATAACTGTTGAGACTATGATAGTCACGATCATGGATGATTCTTCCCATTATTTCAAGACTGTTGAGAGGGCTTCACCAACACTGTGGCTGATTGTGCCATCGAGAGTCTTGTATGGCTGTGGCTATGTACGAGATTATATCTATCCCAGAACGTACGTTAATATTGTGCCTATATTCAAAACCTTTTTATGTTCTATCTATTCAAGGACTTTATCTTCAGATTGCAAGTATTCTGAGAGGGTGTTAATCTAGGTTTTGATGATCCTTATACCCATATAAGGAGGTAGTTGAACCCTAGATATAACCTACCGAACATGTGAATCCTCTACTCCTTTTACACCCTAAAATTCAGAGACAAATTTGTGAAATTTTCTTGTGTTGTTTTTGCTCACCCTTCGTGCATATTTATAGTAATTTTCCCATATGTGCAAGATGACGTGAGTTTTTAAACTATCGTGACTCTTTATTGAGTCGACATGAATTTCATTTTCTTAATTAATTTGATATTGGAGCCGACATGAATAACTTCTTTTGATTTCGCTCGCATATTTATTTGTGGGATTATGGTTGGTCTTTGGAGGGCTTCTACACACCTTTGTGGACTTGATTATATTTACATAAATTCATGAAGAGTTTCAATACACATAACATGACTCTTTGACATAAATAAATCCTAAAGACATCAGGAAGAAGTCTTTCATCTAGTGACACTTCTTGCTCATGAAACCCATGTAGCAAGGCATACAAAAATAATTTATTACATTAATCACAAAGATCATGTCATTATGAAGACCGAACCTAGTTACACTTTCTTCAACAACAGCGTGGTTCATCGTCAAGAAAAGATGAACCACACTTGATCATTTTAAACCATCCAGTGTGGTTCATCGTCAAGACAAGATGAACCACACTGGATGGTTTTAAACATGTCGACAAACTCTGATGATGTGATTTTTATTGAAAATTTTCTTATGTTAATAATTGTTAAATATTATGTTAAAAGATGAACTTTTTCACTTTATACCAGGCTAGATTCATTTTAACTTTTGATCTACCAAGTGTCGAGATGGATCAAATATTATTTCACTCTAAAAGAGGTTTGCAATCAAGTGATGTAGAAAATTTGTGATAGGTTAACCCGATAATGCAATATAAATCAAAGCAGAATATTATAACCTACTTCTACTATCAATTTACGAAAGCTTAAAGATTGAGCTGATCAATATAACCAGAAGAAGAAGAATCAATGGCACAATACACATGAAAATACTTTGGGGAAAGTCTCAGATAAAACCCCACACTATTGTATTATCATACATGGTGGAAATACATAGGAATTATACAAAGCCTTATCTCTTACAGCTAGCCAGCTCTCAATATAATCCTCACAGATGCTCACAAGCAATCTTGGCTTCTCTCCAGCCTTCCTATCTGCCCTCCAAGATCCTATTTCCTTGCGATGTTCCTTGTGGATGATTAGCCTATTACCAAGTGGAAAAACAAGCCTTTCAAACTACACAATCCTCAAGGATGAATTCTTGACTGCATGTATGAGTTTTCTCGATGAGAAAACTCATACAACTGACAGTACAATGTCCTTGAACATTTATCTCAAATGGGTCTTTCTCAGAATAGACATGCATGAGTTTTTGATGAGGGAATCTTCAGTTAACTGGAGTAGCACTAGTTGAGTGCATTAATGTATCAACTAACTATTAACTCACTATTAGTTCCTCAAATAGTTTGGAACTAATTTAATTGGACTTAACTCAGTAAATTGAGTTAACTAATTACAACTTAAATATAACTCAATATTATCTCTTTAATTTAAGGGATAACTCTTGCATGACTTCAGAAAGACTTCTAACTTGAATTTCTCCAACTAAATAATTTAAAATAAATTAATTAATTATTTCCAAGTAGCTGTTAAGACTAAATTTGATTTTAATTCACAATTTAATTCAAGGAAAAATTAAATTGGAATATTCTTGTTTCCATATTTCAACACTCCCTCTCAACAAGAAAGGGATTATTTTCCACCCTGATCCTGTCTCTATGGAACTCAAATTTACACTTAGACAATGCCTTTGTCAAAATGCCAGCATCTTGCTCCTCTATTGAAATATACTGCAACAACATGATCCTCTCGACTTGTGAAAAGCCACGGAAAACAAATATTGCCTTATGCTTCTCCACACTACCATCAACAGCTTGCTTTACCTTGTAAAGCCAATGGGAACTCACAACTGACTTATTCTCCGGTCTCAGAACCATGTCCCAAACACTATTACGAACTATCGAGTCATACTCCTCCACCATAGCATCAACCCAAATTGGCTGTTGCACTGCTTCCTCAAATGAATATGTCTCAGTCTCAACACATTCCCCAGCAAGGGCCATGTATCCATTGTACCTCTCAGTTGACCTTCTCTGTCTGCGGTGAGAAGATGTTGTTCCCACATTCTCTCTTACATCCTCCAACAATCTGTCAGCTTGTCTTGTGCACTTCCATCCATCTCTAGAAGACTCTTCTTGAGTGGCTGTCTCCACTCCTAGAACCTCTGCATGCGGCTGCTCCACATCAATCTGATGCTCCTCCTCCTTAGGAACCAACAGTTCCTCCACAACCTATAGTTGGAGCTCCCTCTCAAGGGAAAATCGCGTGGCCTTCTGCTCATCAAACTTGATATCTCTATGAACCACTGTCCTACTATTGGTAGGCAAGTACACCCAATAGTTGTGAGGTGTATCAGTTTACCCCACAAATATCCCCAACTCTACTGTCGGTTCAAGCTTCTTCCATGCATCCTTTGTCACATGACAATATACCGATGAGCCAAAGATCTTGAAGTGACCCACATCTAGTCTCTTATTGGAGAAAGCTTCCTCTGGTGTCTTCATCCCAAGTATGCTATGTGGGCTTCTATTATGCAAATAGACCACAGTGTTGCATGCTTTAGCCCACAAGTGAAGTGGTAGGCCATGGTCATGCAACATTGCTTGTGCTGCCCCTACAATAGTTGTGTTCTTCCTCTCAGCCGCCCCATTCTACTGTGGGTTATGAGGTGTCGTCAACTCTCGTTTAATTCCTTCTGCTGCAAAGAAGTCCTTAAACTCTTGAGAGACATATTCTCCACCATTGTCACTTCTCAAGGCCTTGATCTTCTTCCTTGACTCTTTCTCGACCACAACTTTGAACTCACAAAACTTTGTGAAAGTTTGGTCCTTCTTCTGCATGAAATAAATCCAGCATTTATGAGAATAGTCATCAAGGAAAGTCACATAATACATTTTCTTCGCTGTGGATGTCATCGAGAATGGTCCACACAAATCAGTATGAAATCACTCTAAGATAGCCTCTTCTTGATTGTCTCAATCATGAAAGGAAGACTTGGTGTAATTTCCTAAGGTACAACCTTTGCATGTATCAACTTGCTGAAGTTTACCTCTGGGAAGTCCTGTAGATATCTTCTACATTATCTTCAAAGCCCCATGATGAAAATGGCCCAATCACCTGTGCCACAACTCACCAATGTCTTGTCTTTGCACCAATTTTGCTTTCGTACTCAATGTTGCACAATCATCTACCTCTAGTTTATAGATATTCTTCACCTAAATCCCTAACCTCTTGGTTTGAACCATGGATATGTGTCTTAGGAGCACCTTTCCTTCACTGAAGACAACATCGTAGCCTTTTTCCTCCAACATCACGACCGATACCAAGTTCTTCTTTAGTCCAGGAACATACATCACATCTGTCAAGGTGAGAGGAGCTACATGCTCCCTTTCAAAAGAAATCGTGCCCATTCCTGAACCACTATACCTTTCGTCATCACCCGTCTCTATGCACATCTTGAGGTCTTTCGCCTCTAAGGCATTGAACAATTTTTTATCACCGGTCATGTGGAATGAGGCTCCACTAGACACAACCCATCATCGATGACACCATGCATGCGATGAGGGAAAATTCCATTTCGAACTGAGAGGTTAATGCCTCACCTTCTGATCCTTTCGAGGATCCCTTCTTGGATTTCTTCGATGGGAAATTAGTCGCATAATGTCCCATCTTGTGACCATTAAAGCATCTTACTTTAGTCATGTCACCCTTCTTCCCTCCACGAGAAGAATTCGATTTGAAATGGGAAGCCTTCCCCTTCCCTTTCCTTGCCTTGCTTGCTAAGGCCAGATTTTCTTCATCATCATTCTTGGATGAAGAACCATCTCGTGTGCTCCTCCTGATCTCCTCCTAAATAATATCTAACCATATTCGTTCCCAAACTGTAGTTTCTCCCTTCCTTTCACAGAGCCCTCGTAGCTAGTCCAACTCTTTGGAAAACCAAGGAGAGTGAGGCTCACCATATCATCATCGACAGTAGTTATTCCCACACTGCCAAGCTCATTTCTATGGGTGGTGCGCTTGTTCAGATATGTGGAAATAGTATCGCCCTTCTCCTTATTGATTCTTCGAATCTTATCATTGAGTGCCAATTTTCTCTAGTCGCTACTATTCTGGTAGAGGTCCTTCAATGTCTTCCACATTGAAAATGGAGTATCCTTCCCATGGAGACTCAAGACAATATGGTCTCAAACTCCCTCAAGGATGATCTATCTCGCCTTTGCCACACACTTCTTCCACTCAACCAACTTTTATGCATTAGTTGAAGCTGACTTTGGGATTTCTTGATCAATGAATTCCTTCAAGCCATTGTCTTCTAATACAACCTCCATATTATCTTTCCATGCTATGTAATTCTAGTTACCTTCCAAGGCATACTTGAGTCTCAATCCATAGAATGCCATTGGCCAACCTTGAAGGCTGATATGAATTTGATTTGCACCTGCAACCCCAACTTCAAACTTCGAATTCTCTTCTCAGTATACTGTTCACAGCTCTGATACCATGTAGAAAATCTATGATAGGTTAACCCGATAATGTAATATAAATTTTTGATCTCATGGAGTACTAGTGATAATATTAGATGTGATTTGATTGCTTCAACCATCTATGAAGCGTTCTATTTTGTGGTCAAGTATTTACTCAAGTGTCAGTCTTCTAGTCTATGGGGTGTCATGTTCAGCGAGGAGGTCTTCATTGCAGGATGATGACGACGCTTAATGGGGAGTATTCGTAGTATTTGTTGTTGCTCAGATGTTGTTGTTTCCTAGATATGGATGGTCATGATTGTTGTTATGTATGTGTTGCTGCAGTGTTTTGGTAAGAGCATAATTGTTGAATAGAGGATGATTCAAATTAGTCCTCGATTTTGATAAAGATTCTCTATTGTCCATCATTGAGCTCATGGAGTCATAGTGATAATCTTTGATGTGACTTGATTGCTTCAACCATCTATGAAGCCTTGTATTTTTTGGTCAAGTGTTAGTCTTCTAGTATGCCTAGTATTTTGTTATTGCTCAGATGTCATTTTTTGATGGATATGGATGGTCATGATTGTTTTTGCAGTTTTTTGGTAAGAGAATAATGGTTGAACAAAGGATGATGTTGTTGCTCCTTCGATTTAGGAGCAAGTGTTGTTGTTGATGTTGATTCTTATCATATGTTGTTGTTTTGATTGGAAAGTGATTTTGTTAGAAATGGAATTGTCAATTGAGTTTATTGTTGTTGAGTTGATATTGTTGCTACTACTTCAAAAAATACAACATTTGTCAGAGTTCATGTTGTTACTACTTGTTCTCATGGAGAGCGAGGTGATTATTGTTTGTCGATTTAGCTAGTGTCCAGGGGGAGTTATTGAGTATTTGTTTATTCCTACCATTGATGGTTTTAACCCTTTTTCATCGATGTAAAAGGGGGAGTGCTTGCGGAGATCAATTTTAGAGGTGAACATCAATTGTATGGTTCAACTGGGGTTAACATCAGTGGCAAAGGGGGAACTGTTTCCATTGATGTTGTGTTATAGGCAATGATCTATGCTTGGAATTTATGTCAACCTTAGTATGTATTATAGATGTTGTGCATATGCTCAATTGGGTGTTATGGAAGATGTTTGTGTTGTAGGTGGAAGCTTGGCTTGTGATGGATGATTTATTATGTCCAAATACTTGCATAGATGGTTACAGACTCAAAGGATTAGGTTTAGGAATATTTGGAGTTGATTTGATTTAGTTTTGGTGTTTTTAAGTTGTTGGTGTAATGGTTATACATGCTTTAATTGCTATAAATCCTAGCATTACCTAGCATTACTGATTCAGCCCCAGCCCCTATGAGTAGTGAGCTCATTTCCAACATAGAGGAATCAAATCTTCTCAATATGGAAATATCTTTTTTACAGATCAAAAAATTTGATTCCCCTTGCATATTTCAAATATACTGGGTGATGAGTCAAAATTTTCAAAATGAAAGCCTATTTTTGCATCTCAAAATATTTGATTCCTCTAGTGTTGTACTTAGAATGTAGAAAGCATCTAGATGAATCAAATCTCTAAAAATGCAATCAATTGTTTTACACCTCAAAATATTTGATTCTCTTAATGGTAAATCTGAACATGAATTATTATGATTCTTAATAATACTATTTATATATAAATTTCACATCTCTATATATGAAAAAAATAGTTTCTAATCTCATTAAAGCACTAATATATATGTGTGTGTGTGTGTGTGTGAGAGAGATTATATATATAACACAAATAATGTGAAAAAAATATATTGTAAATATTGATTTCTTATATATTTATTAATTAACAATAAATATAAAATTTTACAATATAACATATCAAATATGAATCATTATTAAACTGATATTATGTTTAATATTAATATTAGAATTTTTTGATCCAATGCATTGCCATAGAGTGTCTCTCCACTCTCACTCATTCTATGTTGTATAGCACCTAGTGAGGGCCTCTAGACTACGAAATCTCCCATAGCTCCTATAAAGTGCCTTTCGACTCTCACATAGAGGGCCTTTGACTCTTATATCCCCGTGAGCACCCTATAGAGCACCTCATGAGCACAGACTACAACATCTCTCCCATTCTATACTGTAAAATACCTCTCTAGCATATTTCCCCATTATACACTATAGAGGACCTCTGCACTATATTTCTCCATTTTATTTCGAAAGTATTTGTATTATACTAACCCAGTACATTTCTCTCATTTTGTTTGAAAGTATTTGTATCATGTTTTAAAGTGTTTTGAAAAACTTTTATTTTGATTAAAAAAAAGTATTTAATAACATATTAACTTTCAAAATTAACTTTCAAAATGTTTACAAAACTTTTATATATGTGGTATCATAGTTTAGCCATTATGTTGTAAATGAGTTTTTTATTTTTCAAAACTTTTATTTTGATTTAAAACAAAAAAAATATTGAGTAGCTTATCAAGTTTAAAAATGTTTTGAAAACTTATATATATGGTATCACAGTTGAGGCGTTATATTGTAAATGAATTTTTAATTTAAAAAAATAAAATTAAGTTTTTATAATTGTATAATGGGTAAAATAAATTGCAAAATTAATATGCAAATGCAAATTGTAATAACTTAAAAATACAATTTTTAAGGACAAGTATTGTATATTTTACTATCTATCAAAGCAAAGGTTTATTCAAAATCTTTGCTGGAAAAAAAATCTTCATACCTTTCAGAGGTTAGGTTACATGAAAAGTTTTCAAACAAAGAAGTTGTAATATTTTTTTTCCCAACAGTGTTTTACGACTTCGACCAACATATCTTCTGTAACTTTGAATCAACGTACACTAATAATACCTGAGCGCACATATTACATTGAATTGAATGTTCATGGACAGATCCACATTACATTGAATTGAATGTTCAGGGACAGATCTTCTCGTATACTGGCAGCATCGAGTTATTTTTGGACATGATTGACAGATATTTTTGTACCCCGGAAGGATAAGTTATTTTTATTTGAAGTTTAATTTCCTTTTCTATTAAAAGAATTTACAACCGGACTCTTTTTCTTGTATTTTGAGTTATTTTGGACCGATTTTTATCCTTGAAACAAGTTATTTATACTTAATATTACAATTTTATTACAATTTTTTTTAGCTGTGGGAAAAAATGACACTTCTGTTTTTTTTATATAAGAAGAATCAGAATTATTTTTATTTTAAATTATAAAATTAAATCTTATACTTAGATAAAACAATATCAAGTTTTTTTGGCAAATTGATACAAATCATTTCATATTTCAAGATAGTTAAAAGAAATCCAATATGCCCATCAGTAAGCAACCCTACATCAAATAAGCAAGTCAAAATAAAATAGATATATTCAATATCTTGTTTCAAAATAAAATAGATATATTCAATACCCAACTATTTTTGAAAATATACCTCAGGATAAAAAAACAAAATAAAAATACATAATATCTATTCATTTTTATGATATGACCCATAATAATAACCAAATCTTTAAAATACCATGTCATAAGGATATACTAGAAATTAACAAATACATACAAGTAGTTTACAAATCTGTAACTACTGAACAAACCACAATAAATCTAAATCTTTAAAATATATACAATTAATCTACAGTAGTCAAAATAGTCATAATATAAATTGTTTAGTTCCCCATAATGGGGTAGTGTAGGATTACTATTTAAAGATAAATACTTTGAAAGATGTAATAATTTCCAGAAACAATTTTTCAAAATCCATTAACATCATTCTTCTATTAATAGAAACAAAAAAACTAATAACAACAAATTGACTATTTTACCTCTATTGTATTGAAACTGAGTTTTTTGACTAAATATATGGATTCAACACCCTCAAAAACCCTAGGGCACTTTGATTGTGAAGATTTCAACGTCAAACTTGTGATTTCATTGAATCCTATTGGATTTTAGACAAATTAAATTGGAAAATATATCTGAAACACTTCTCAAATATTCACTCTTTTAAGTATTAATTCTGAAAAAGTTTTGAACACATTACAACATCTTTACAATGGGCTTGAGAGAGCCTCTCACCACAAAAACATTATTTTTTTTATTTCTTAAGATAAAGATATCATCCTATGATTCTAACCACATTATCCTATGATCCCAACAACATGGTTCAAGAATACAAGTACAAAGCAACATAGGAACATGCTATTTTGATAGAAACTTTGATATACAATCATATCTCACATCTTATTTTAGAAATAAAATCAGGTCATGAAATTTAGAAATAAACTTCTCACATAGAAACAAACTACACCTAACATTGATCAATACAATAACAAATAGATAATAGAGAAAAATTATACCTCGCAATGACCAATACAATAACAAATAGATAATATAGATAAGTAGTTGTCTCAATCATTGTCAATTTAACTCTTTATCACCATCTAGTCCTTTGTAACAAATATTTCCAAATTTTTTGACAAGGCTACCTAACCATTACAAATTTTAGTCTAATAGGATGTCCCATCAAATAAATGATTCATTTAATATCTTGATAACAAGTAAATCCAATAGCATTCCAAAAATGTTTATATGTTAACAAGTAAATCCAATAGCATTCCAAAAGCTAACTAATTTAACAAATGCATCCATATGGTCCCACAACATAATCTAAGTCAATGAACTTTTATATAGGTTTTTTGTTGCACAAAGTCGACAATGAACAAATGATCCACTCATAAAGCATTCCAAAAATAAAGAATCCATTATTTCAAATGTTAACAACTCCCTATATAAGTAAATAAACTCCCTCTTTAGAGATTTAATACAATAGTTGGTCACTTCAAAAACTCAACTCAACTATGTCATATTTCTGTTCATAATCTATTGTGATGCTCAAACAAAATCCAATAACTAATTCTACTTATCCACCCAAACATAAACATACTCATCCAAATATTTAGTTAAATACTCTTACCTATTTATAATAAAGACAAAACAATCCATCTTAAATATTCCAATTTAATTTTACATATTTTTTATCTTTAACACAATATTCAACTCAAATATAACAAATAAAATATTAAGTTAAACACACCCAACAACATTTAACTACACACCCAACCAAACCACACAATGCTCCGGTCAAACTAAACAAACTAACTATAACCTTAAGTACCCTCAGAGCCAAACTCTCCAAGTAACATTTAACTACGCCAAACCATAAAATGCTGTGCTCAAACTAAACAAGCAAGCCATCTAATTAAATTTCCAAAAAATATCTTAAATATGATAGAAGTCACACGCATGTTCTGCATGTAATATTACTCTCTGAAACAAGATTGTACATGCTCAAGGCAATGTTACCAACTATTATAAAAGTAAACAACGATGAAAACACATAAAGAGTTCAACTCGCTTAGCGATTAGTCTTGCTCCCAAAACCCTATACCCAATCCATCTAGCTAGCTAATTCAAACATAAAGAATGAGAAAAGAAACCTAAAACTAGATCGTAGCATTCAACCAGGCGGGGGGATGACCCCTCGGCAGAGTGGACATGTGGCGTTCCTGTTCAGCCATGGAAATAGGCAGTTCTCGTGAAACATATGGCGGCATTCCATCTCTCGGACTTCATCCATCAATTGAAATCGCTCCATGCAAATTACGCACTCACTATTATTTCTCAGATGCTGCTCCGAAATATTGAAGCGACGCAACCGCCGCATGGCCATTAGATTCGCATGGATGCTTGTGCCTGAAGAAAGCTCGTCATCATCCCTCCTAATGTTGGCCGCCATCCGTGTTTCCGTAGGGTTCTCGCCAACCCCTTCTTCCATTGGGGGACTAGGATCATGTATACTATTTTCGTCATTTGCGTCTGAAGTTTCAGGATCTCCAGCAGGATCTGAAATGGCGTTACCTATCAACGTCACTGGACAAGTACCCGAATCTTGTGTCTGCTGCTCCACTTCATCTCTATGAGCAAAGAAACGATGGAGTTGAAGTTGGTGATGGTGACTTCTTCTTTCTGATCTGGGTGGTGTGGGTGATCGCATCCTTTGCCTATTACTTTGACCCTCATCATCATCATCTTCTTCTCCAGAACCCAGCCCAATTATAGCAGAATTAGCCGAATTAACAGAAGAAGAGGGACGGGCATGAATTCCTACTATTCGCACAGGTATGGCAGTAATAGAATTATGAGGTGGAGATGACGTACGGGTAGGAATTGGCGGTCTTCCGTAACTTTCGTTGTTATTATTGGCTGACAATAAAGTTTGAGACCAGTCTGCTCCACCACTATATTCATTGCTATTGTTGCTATTACTACCGCTTCCGCTTCTACGAGGACTCTGTCCTCTGTTTTCTCCTTCCATTCTAAAAAATCGATTTAACACAAAGGTGTCTTAGAACTTTATACCAAGAGGCCAAACAGAGAGACCCTACGCTTGTTAGTAGAAAATTGAAATAACAGAAAGAACTACGTACGTTCCACCGTTATACGAAGTCACCAAGGGTTTTTTACCTGTATACCCAGAGGCCAAACAGAGAGACGCTATGCTTGTTAGTAGAAAATCGAAATAACACAGAGCGGCTTGCCTTCCACAGTTATACAAAGGCACCAAATATATAGGGCGTGCCTTCTACCTTTATACCAAGAGGCCAAACAGCCGGGACACTTTGCTTGTTCGTCGGTGTGGGTGTAAGGGGTTTTATATATGAAGATTAGTTTTTATTTTCGAAGTTTAGATTTTTTTGGGTTTATCTTATTTATTGGATGGAAGAAGAATGATTAATTCACGATGATGTTATTACGAGGATTGCTGAAAGATCTGTGAATTTGGATATTTGTTAAGAAAGTTCTGATTCTTTCGAAATGGTTTCCATCTTCCACCCCTCTCCATAAAGTTTCAACACGAAATCTAAGGAAAAGTAAACCCATTCCATCTCCATAAAGTGTGAATCCTAGATCTACCAAGTTTATGTGGAGTTTATCTCGTTTATTGGATGGAAAAAGGATAATTAAATTGAGATTGTCATTGAGATAGTTTTGATTCTTTCAAAATGGTTCCATAAAATTTGAATCTGAGATCTACCGGAGAGTAAACCCATTCGATCTCCATAAATTGTGAACCCGAGATCTACAAAGTTTATGTGGGGTTTATCTTTTTTATTGGATGGAAAAAGGATAATTAAATTTGGATACTCCTTGGGATAGTTTTGTTTCTTTCAAACCCTCTCCATAAAGTTTGAACCCGAGATTTTTGGGAGGGTAAACCCCATTCCATCTCCATAAAGTGTGAACCCGAGATCTATGGAGTTTATGTGGGGTTTATCTTGTTTATTGGATGGAAAAAGGAAAATTAATTCACCATGAGATAATATTTATTATGAGGACAGTTGTTGGGATAGTTTTGATTCTTTCAAAATGGTTTTTGTCTTCCACCCCTTTCCTTAAAGTTTGAACCAGAGATCCAAGGGAGAGTAAACCCCATACAAACTAATTGATCCATCTCCATAAACTGTGAACGTGAGATCTACCAAGGAGTAAACCCACACAAACTAATTGATACTAATTGATCTACATTTCATCTGTATATATTGTGTTTATTTTAAAAGTGTTTTATTTTTTGACTGATATATCTCCCATAAATATCGTAATATGGGGTCAACAAATTGTTATTATTATTATTATTATTATTATTTAGGTGAGCTAGCCCGTAAACAAATATTAATTATTATTATTATTATTATTATTTGTGTTTAGACTTTGCTTATTGGTTGGAAGAAGGCCAATCTACTCACAATGGGATGTTTTGGTCTATTACTATTATTACAACCTATCAACTGCAAATTAGTTGGTTTGACTGAAGTTTAGTTTCCATCAAGTTTCAAATTCAAACTTCATGGGAAGGGGTTGAGAATGAAGAATTTAACTATCTAAGGAGTGTCCAAACTTTCAAATTTCTTACAATTCTACTGATAGCATGCCACTAGTCAATCGTAGCCATAACTAGTAAGTAAATCATTTTTCCATGCAATGCATAGGTTGACCATAGTCTAGAGTCAAGCTAATTGATTTTTTTTAATTAAATTGAAAATATACATTTTTTTATTATGTAACAAGATAGAGTAATTCAACTAGAAATGAATGGTACTTCATAGACATGAAACTAAAAATCATTGTTATCTTTGAGATAAATCATAGAGTCCTAAAATATTTCATGGATATTAAATTATTGTCAACCACTTAATAATTATTAATAATTAAATTAAAATTATGTAAGTCTTATTTCAAAATAAACACCCCTATCAATGTAGTAAAATTTTTATTAATGATTATATTTTAATTTTAATATATAATGTATTTTCAATGCTATTATGTACATGATGATTGTATTTTTGAAATCAAATTTAAAATGTTTTAATTTATTATTTAATAAAAAATTTCATTTCTCTATTTATTTTTCCCACAATTCAAACTAATTAAAGCTTAACCCCAAGAACATCAAGGAGAATTCACCATGTGGCCTCTCAATGGGAAAGTGCTTTAAGAATGAGACTTTGACCAAATGAGTTAACCCTCAAGGCTATTTATTTTTTATATACTAGCAATTGCATTACATGTTGCAAAGGAAACATGAAGAGTAGCATAGAAGAAAGAAGTAAATTTTTTATGCAATTTTGTTTCTTTACTGACATTTCCTTTTAATCATATGTTATGTTCTAGGGACAATCTAACCAAGCTCATATTCGAGAATATGTTCAAAATGAACGTGATGCACAACACCTTAACTCAAAAGGATTTATGAAAATGCTCTAGAACTGCACCATTTCCAATTGTTATAAGTGAATGATTTAAATCAAATATTTTGTACCTAAAATAATCTAATATTGCCTTTGATTAATAATGAAATTGATAATAATTTTTGTTAGAAGGGATTCAAGATAATGTATGTGCATTTCGAGTCATTTTTTATGTCAATTTTAGGATGTTGTCACAATTTTATTTTTGTGATTAAGAGTAGAGAATTTTTAGGTTGTTCTCTGTGCACTAAAATACTTGTGAGGTCTAACATTATGTATGGGGTTTCGTTTTCAATAAATGTTTTTCCATAGTAAGGAAGATTTCAAAAGTTTTCTAAACTAGGGAGAAGACTAGGTTGTTGCACTTTTCATTGGTCATGTCTCTCTTGAAAAATATTTAGAAAACAAGAAGTAATGTAAGTGGATTTATTTGAGTAACCCAATAACAACTAGAACCCGAGTTTATGATCTTATGGTCCACATGTGCTACTGTAAAGAGTTGCTTATAACTTGTATATCCTATGAGAAGAAGAAGCATCACTTGGTGACTGAAAATTGCAAGTCATCATTCTCAAAGAGTCCAAACAACCCTCATCTTGGTACAAAATTATGGGTTCGTAATATGAAAACATGTACATTAAAACTACGCTAAAATGACCACTACGAATGATGGAATGGACCAATATTTATTTGGTGAATGCATGTATTGAAGCAGACTACTCCATATTTTATGTCATTCATGAGTAATAAACAAACAAATTCAAACATAAAGTCCATTTTTTATCCATAAAAATACAAAATTTTCTAAAACATTATTAAGTTGAAGCAAATGACATGGAAAAATGCATTAAATCCAAAATCCTCCAGATGATGTAAGTTCTAAAACTTCACCAGAATGTATCAATTACCAATCTCATCACACTAAAAAATTTGATTTAATTAGGTTTAAACAAAAAATAATTCTTAAATGCATATGCATGTGTGTGTGTGAGTGAGAGAGGGAGGGAGAAAAATAGCTCAATGGCATTGACAAATCATGATAGAGCCCTCCATATCATAAAAGACAACTTTCATTTGAATAAGGATTATCGAGCAAAAACATCGGTGCCTTTTCTAGCCTACAATATATTCAAGAGGCACATTGAATAAAATCAAACAAGAAGAAATCCTCATGAAAAAAAGAAAAAAAATTGGCCACAAAAACCCATCAGGAATATAATTGCAGCTTATAGCCCATTCATGATATGAAGCAATTGAGAACCCAAAAAATGAATTTAAAAAAACAAATAAGAACATAAACGTGAAAATGAAAATTATTCTAGGTATATTCAACATAAACATTGGCCCTTTTCTTTTTTTGGATGATGAACCCTTTTTCCCTAGCTAAGGTCTTCAAGATATAAACACTTTTAGTCCATAATCCTAGTGGATGCCAAAGTGATTCACACACTTTGGAGAAGATTGGATCCATCTCCATGGTTTGATTATATTCAACAACATTGTAACCAAAACTTTAACTTGGCTACAGGGGCCTATAGCTTTAACTTGGTATCAGTAATCACATATTCAGTGGAAGATAATAGTACTAATTCCATGGATCTACTTAAGTTGTGTGATTGGTATTAAGCCACAACCTATTATATTAGGTATAGATAAGCACATACCTTATAGCTTGATTATTTGAACCCGACTTGAATGATACAACAAAGCATTGTTACCTCTTTGTTGCTCTGCTTCTTCATGAAACAAATATTATTATGCCAGCAAATTTTGATATACCAAATTTGAGTGCTTCGTTCATTACTAGAAGCATATATTTATTTCATCTATTTTTCTATGGTGATTTTTACGATGATTAAATTGACCAGTAAATGCAACTATATCCTTCATACTCTGAGGCCCCAAACAATGCAATTTTGGTTATGATATTAAATTTCTAAAGCGATGCACTTCTAAACGTAATCTAGCTAAACTAATGCTCCTATAATGTAAGAGATGACCCATTCAAGGTGATAAAAGAAGAGGAAGTTAATGTTTCTCACCTATGTGTGCATAGGTAGGTGTGGGTGCAGGTGTCAATGCAAAAAGGATGAAACTGTTTGAAACATGGGCATAGGAGTACATCAATTTCCCTTGGTAGAGAAGCCCATTAGGATGCCTAATATGGTGGGTACAAGGATTCCATAGGGAATAAAAATACCCATTTACATGCTTTTTAACAATGATAAAGAGAATTTGCAAAATATATAGCGATAGTCTTTTACTGCAATACCAAATAGAGTGTCATCTTAAGCAAGCATCATGGACTCAGAAGAATGACCTCGTTTTGGAGATTTCAATTTGACAAGAAATGCAGATTCACGTTTCCCTTTTCCATTTAGAGAAATATTGTTGGGAACATAAATTAAACTTTTTATTACAAATAAATTCTCACCTTTACGACCATGGTGTTATGGAAATCCCAATTTAGTCTATCAAAAACAAAATGTGACAATTTTTAGCTAAATTCTCCTAAGATATATTCTAATTCTACTTTAAATCTAAAGAGAGAAAAGGTAGATAATTTATGGGAAGATATGTTTATCATTTATTCTCCTTTTTTTATGAATTGGGTGGAGAAACGAGTCTTAAAGTCCAATCTACTAAAATGGATCCAATGAAGGGATTAATCCAATAGATATATAGTTTCTCCCATGTATTGAGTCAATTATTGACATATGCCCAACGAAATGCCTGCAAGTAAATCGATCCAAATTAAATGTACCCCCAAATATTTAGTGCTATATAAATCCCAAGCAACAACAACATGTAAATCAAGTGTCAACAACATCAAGTGACAACAACTAATGAAAACATAGAAAAGCATTGCAAGCCTATAATCACATATCTTCAACTGGTAACTACAACCTCGTCATTTGGAGACAAGAAGGGCTGCTTCAATACATATTCATTGAATTCAAAGATACCACTCATAGACTACACTACCCAAGTAGAAATGTGTAACTAGGATCTCGATGATAACACGTGTTTCAAGGCCTAATGAAAACATACAATAGGCGGAACTCCATTTTATCAATAAGGAAATTTTACATTTCAAATAAAAATGACAAACAAAAAAATTTATTACCCCCAACTAATAAGTCCCAAAGGTGAATATTTTTGCATTATAGCTTTCTCACAGATATTTTAAAACATTTATTTTTCCAAGTTTCTCTCCTCACCCAACATTTGACAATCTATAAGATAAAAATATAAAGATGACATTGAAGTCATGTTTCCTAAGCTTTTACAACTTTCTAAATGCCTGCTTAGTTTTTGCTTGTGAAAATATGATAGTGAAACATGTGAGATGGAAATTAAACTAACGAAAAAAAAAATTATTTTAAGACCTCAACCAAGACAGTATCTAAACAATTTTTTCTTTAATGTGGTAGTGATACTTATATCCCTCATGAATCATGTTAACAAAATTTTAATGGAATATCACAAGTCAATCTAACTTGAAAAAAAAGTGCGTCAAAGGTAAACCCAAAAAGTGATAACTTTGAGAAGAAATAAATTGACCTATAGATATAATGCAAGAATTAATAATATTTTTTTAAATACCCAAAGTGATCCAGTACTTTAGCCACTTGCTCTGCCAGATTGTCCAAAGGTTTTTAAATACACACACGCCATATCTAGGTTGGATCTATTTCTCCCTCTCTCTCTCTTCCTTCCTTCTTTATTCTCTCCCTCACTGTATCTCCACCTTTCTCTCTTTATGTATTTGTTCTTCCCTTCATCTCTCCCCCCCACCAACTTCATATCTCTTCCTCCATTTCTCCTTCTCTCTCTCTCCCCCCCGTCCCCTATATCTCTTCCCTCCTCTCCTCTCTCACTCGCTCTCTCTCCATCTCTCCTTTGTCACTCCATCTCTCTCTCCACCTTTATCTCTCTATGTCTCTGTTATTCGCTCTTTCCCACCTCCCCCCTCCAACTCCCTCTCTCTCTCTCTCTCTCTCTCTCTCTCTCTCTCTCCTCTCTCTCTTCCTCTTGTCCCTTGTCTCACCCCATCTCTCTCTCTACCTTCTGACTTTGTTACTTTCTTCTTCCCTCTCTCCTTCTCTCTCCCCCTCTTTGCCCCTCTCTCCCACTTCCATCAATATGTCTCCCTCTCTCTCTTCCCTTTCTCTCCTTATAGGTCCCCCTGTATCCCCCTCTCTCCCACTTCCATCTATATGTCTCCCTCTCTCTCTTCCCTTTCTCTCCTCTCTCTCCTCTCCTTCTCTTTGTCTTCCCTCCTATCCTATCTCCCTCTCTCTGCATCTCTCCCTTGTCTCTCCCTCTCTCTCGACCTCTATCTCTCTATGTCTTTCTTCTTCCCTCCCTCCTTCTTCCCCTCCAAATCCTCCTCTCTCTCCCTCCCTCTCTCCTCTCCTTCTCCTTATCTCTCTCTTCATTCCTATCTCCCTCTCTCTTACACCTTCCTTTCTCTCTCCTCCTCGTCACTCTATGTAGTCAATCCTATAAGCAATGAATAAAATATTTTACGTTTTAGTTTTTTTATTGTGAAATGAGTTATGGTTTTTCAACATGTGGTATTGATAAGCCATTGTATTGTAACAAAACCTATTTATAATTTAATAATATCAATGGTAAAGTAAGTGTGGATTTCCATGGTTAAGAAACTTGTTATATTGTAAGTTTATTGTAAGTATTAATTTTTTATGTGCTTATTAATTTAATTTAAATATGGTTATGTAATCATTATTAGTAATAGAAGGTCATCTTTTGCACAATATAATGCCATATGGATAAATTCCTTACATATTTTATGCCATGATTTATGGATATGGTTGCAGTATTCATCAATGATTTTTAGATTAGGGTTCTTCTCTATTTCGAGGGCTTCTTGAATAATTCGAGAATTATAGAATAATATAGAGGCTAGGATTTTTTATTTATCAAAATAAATTAAGTGCTTGGACTTATAAGAGTGGCAAGTGATGGTAAACTTTGAAAGACAATTATGGTTAGTATTATCCATGTGTTCCTTGAGGCGGGCTTTGGATGTGTGATCAGTTTGGCCAGTATAATATTTACCGTAAGAATGAGGAATTCGATAAACCCATGATCCTAGAATGGGATATGTTGTCTTTGGCCGATCAGAGCGATTTTTTGAGGGTTTTATGGGGCTCAAGTACAATTTTTATGTTATTCTTGGCCAAGATATTTGCAGTAAGATTAGTGGTTCTTTTAATGTATGGGAGGCTGACTTGGCCACAAGAGGGAGAGGGATTATAATTGGAGGATCCAGGGTGAGCAATAGAATGGGAGGAATAATCGTTGGCTTTAAAGACCTTAACCAGATGGGATTTTTTAGCTGAAAGAAATTGGGGAGGAAATATTCTTAGAGCTATGTAGAAGAGGGTTTTGAGAACACTTGACTTTTGGGATGGGTGGTAATGAGAAAGGGCATGGAGACTTGATGGGAGAGGGAGCCATTGGGTGGCGGGAAACAAGGACGTCTAATAACGGAAGGGAATTATCAGATTCAATTTCCATAGTGAACTAGATATAAGGGGGGATGTTATTAAAATGGGAATGAAAGGCAGGTCCACCATATTTCCAAATGACAAAAGTGTCGTGAACAAACCAAAACAAGAATTTGGGTTTGAGATGCCAATAATTAAAAGCTATGGTTTGAAAGTGTTCCATAAAGATGTTAAACTATCGGAGAAAGGGGCCTTGCAAAATAAAATTATAATACTAAAACTTGAATTTTATAATTTTTTTTTAATTTTTTTTTTATTTTCAACTCTTTATTATTAATTGAGCCAAGAATTAAATGTTTACATTATAACATCTCCACCATAATGAGTTCTACATAATTATTTTTAATCTTTCATCATTTTTTAATTGAATGCACACATAAATGTTAAATGTTAAACATTTGTACTTGACATCTACTCTACCCCATATTGACTCTAGGTGCAATAATAATTTTGTAAGGATATTTAAATTTCATGAATAAGCACATAAAACTTAATGCTTACAATATAAAAAAAAAAATTAGCCATAGATATTCACCCCCACTTTACCATGCATATTATTAACTACATAATACCATGGCCACTATGATGGGTTATCAATACCACATGCCCAAAAACTATCTCTCATTTCACTATCAAAATAAGACTTACAATATAACAAGATTCTTAACCATGAATACTCACGCCAATTTATGGATATTATTAACTTAACCATACTATATCATGGGCCAATATCATGGCTCATCAATACAGCATGCTCAAAACCCATATCTCATTTCAAAATCAAAATATCTTTTTTTTTTTAAACTTAATTTTATTAAATTTTTGTGTTGAGAGACACTCTCCATTCCAATATGGAAGAGATGTTGTAATGTCCTATAAATTACACAAAAATAAAAATAAAAATAAAATGTAAAATTATTAATTAAAAATTTTTGACTTCGAAATTACATAAAAAGAAAAAATAAGTAAAAAATAAAATTAATAATTAAATGAGCCTAGATCCATCTTAATTTCAAATACATCAAGCTAAAGGAATCAAATCTCTAGAGGTGCAAAACTTTCTTCATATTTTATATTCTCTTTTAATTGCCAATATTTATGGGAGGTATGAGGGAGATTAGTTGGATAGGAAATATGGTTAAAGTGCCAAGATATTGAAAAGAGGAAATTACTATGCGGGATAGTCACAACCATAAATATAGTGTTTTTGCTTGTGGAGATGACAATAGGTATATCAAGAAGTTCAAGTGAGATGTCAAGCATATCCTAAAATTGCCACTTTTGGTATGTATCAAATGATATATTATTCTAATTGAAATGTTCTAATTTAATATAATTATTTGCAACTATCACATTAACTTCAACCCTAACTATCAAATATTCTTTTTCTTTTAAATATACTATATAAATGTTAACATTTAAAAAGAAGTGTTAATTTAATTTGTTTTATTAGAACATCTTTAATTTAAATAAATTTATTTTATATATTTTATAGATATTAACATTATTTCAACTTAATTTATTTTATTAAACATCTTCAATTTAAATATATCTAATTTATAAATAAATACTATTGGGCTCGAACAGATATTTTGTTGGGGAATACTGTCGGTCTCCTTGTCTCCTCGTTCGCAGTCCATTGTCACAAGCTACATAAATATGAAATCAGCTATCAGCACTTATATAAAAAACTTCACGAAAATCTGAATCAGCGGAGCTCATTTTACTGCCTGCCCCTGAAGCATCTATTCTCATGCTTTGAGTCTTAAAAAGTTGAGCTCATTTTACTGCCTGCCCCTGTAATTTTGAGGCGAATATTACATCGATCATCAGAGCAGAAATAACTGTGTAAATAATTAAGAATAATTTTGTAAAATAAGGTGAAATCACAACTATACATAGCTAAGACAAAAATGAAAGAAAGATGAAACAGTAGGAAACAATTTTTTTGTTAAAGCAATGAATCAAGTTAATATAAATAACTTCTTTGTAAATATATTAATTAAAGTAAAGTAATGAATCAAGTTAATCTAAATAAGGGGACACATTCATTTTTAAATACAACAAACTTAAAAAAATCCCCTTGTTTTAAGAAAACATCAAGTTATTAAAACTCTTATTCCATGTATTACCAAGTAGATAAAGATAGGAACTAACAAACAACCATTGCCTAAAATGAATTTCAAGACTGTTAGTAGATGTTTTATCAAGAACGCATAAAGAATGATTTTTTAATTTTAGCTTCGTTTTTATTTAAAATGAAAAGGATATAAAATTTTTTTTTTAGCATGGATTATTTTATGATTACTTATCGTATGATCATGAAGCAATAGAGGTCATATTTGGAATCAAAATGTTCTAAATGCATGAAATTAATGGTACAAAGAGGAATCTTGAATAGTTCTAGTTACATAATTCTCCATTGCATTATGTTAATGCTTGTAATTCAGAGTTATCATGGTGTTTTTAAGAATAATAACTATTCATCTCCTTGATATACTCACGAAGATCATTTAAAAAATCTTTGAAATGAACTACTTCCAACACACTCAATAAAGATATTATTCACAACTTTTAAATAAGTTAAAGAACCCTTGGTGAAGGAAATTTCAGCATGCAATGCTTCCAACACACTCGATAAATATATTACTCACAACTTTTAAATTAGTTAAATAACCTTTGGTGAAAGAACGTGCAACAAAATAAAAAAAATTGACTATAGGCCAGAGCAACAAGAAAAGTCATATGCATTGTCACAGAGGAGAACAAAATGAGGGAATTTATAATAAAGATAAGCAAAGTCAACAGTTGCACAAATTAAGATTCAGTTGATAGTTAAAGCAGTGGGATCTAATGGTGGAAGAAGTTTCAATCGTCTAACATTGGATCTGACAGTGCACAAGAGTACATAGTGGTAACCAAGGGAGTTCTTCCCAGAGGGAATGACTTACGGTGTAATAAATAGTTCTATTTTATTTTTAGTATGAAATATAAGTTAGATATAAATTGCATTATTCATATACGTTTAGAGTAAGATTTAAAATTATTATTAATTAGCTATAAACAAAATATTGTAATATACATTTTAAGTTCAAATATATGTAAAGTAATTGAAACCAAAATTCATAAATAAGTGTGTTTTATGATGACGATGATGTAGAATGTTCAGTAAGACCTATAGGGTCTACTAGATAAGAAGGTAAGGATTAAAAATATTTCCTTAACATTTTATTTCTATGCTCAAAAAGAAGTGAAAGAAGGGCTCCCACTTAAGAGTTTTGTTCAATGTTGAGTTAAAAGGTTAAGAAGGTTGGTAGTATGATACATATTTGGAAAAATAGATCGAATATGAGTATAAGATAGACAATCTAAAATAGTGATTTTCATATTCAACTCTCCTACGATTGCACAGGGGACAAAATCTTTCATCCCATAGTGCTATTTCATCCCATGGTGCTTTGGGAAATGATCAATGTTGAGTATCATTATAAAACTCATGAGAATATGTTCTAATCTTGGAAATGTTCATTTTCTTTTTAACTGTTATCACCAAAAAATTGATCATCTAGTCTAATTTACTAGATGGATCGAACTACATATGTAGAGCCAATTTTACCATAGTAAAATTGCTTTCACCATGAGAAATTATTTAATAAACCACCTTCATTAAGTAATTTATATTTAAACCCATGAAGAATGATTAATAAATCACTATTTATTTGATTTTCTTCTAGGAATAATTAATTAAACCATTGTTTTATTATTATTCCTTGTCAAATTTGACCCAACCATAAAAAATAAAAAGATAAATAGTTATTTATCTTATTTTTCTCTAAGAATAATTAATTAATCACTAATTAATTATTATTCTTTGTTAAATTTGACTAAATCCCTTAGGAATAATTAAATAAATCCTTATTTGTTTATTATTCCTTAACTAATTCCTTGAGATGATAAACAAATCATTTATTTATTTGTTATTTCTAAATAAAAGTTTAAATGATGTTTCCCTCCTAACCAAATATAATAAAATATTCCAAGTTGTTATTCCAAAAATGGGATCAACAATATTTTATTATTGCTCATTATTCATGGATAACTCAATATTTTATTACAAATAGAAGGGTTTTCCATTAATTATTCACTTTTGATTATTTTCATTGTTGCATTCACTATTGTAACTCTCATTATTTTCATTGTCACACACCATATTTTGCTAGGTTCATGCATTATAGAGGAGAGAGACTCTACATAAGCTGAAGACATTCGAGGATAGCCAAGAACCCATCCCATAGAGGGGGACTGGTAACATTTATTTGTTCTCTTCACATGTGTTATTATAAAAGTATTCTTTACATATTTGGTTTCCATTCGATGATTGGAGTTATTACTCTTTATTTTTGTTGTTTAACTATGATTGTGGCATAGATTAGAATTTGGATTCATTTTCTAAGTGAGCTATGGTGAATTTGGAGAGGAGGAAAAGGCCTTAAACCTTGTTGAGATCGTAGCAGGCAAACCGACCATCAGAATCAGGACCTATGACTTTCAGGTAGGTGCCCTTACTCATCTCTTCAATTTTAGTGGTTTATTTCCTGATTTTTGGCACCTGGTAGATCCTTGAGAGACCCTTTCACTTGCTCATAGTTGCATCGCACTTTTTAGGTCCAGAAGTGCGATCTGGCTTGTAGGAAATAGCTAGAAACCTGCGAGCTCGCACTTTTTGGGCTGAAAACTATGATTTGTGGCTAGAGGAAGGGTTGGTCTACTGGCCTAGTGGGGCCTGTAGGCTTATTAGTGTAGACCACTGTTTTATTCTATTTACTAATATGACATGTGGTGTTTTGCAGGCATTGTAGAGCCGAAAATCAACTGACATGAATGAGACTTGGATATTCTTCGATCCGAGATCTTGGGGGATTATGCATTTCGAGGGGTGTTGGCTCGTTATGGGGTTCTCAAGTTGGTGGAGAACCCATTGATGAGGGTAGGTGTGCCCTTGCTATTGAGAATTGTGAGCTATTGGGACCCAGACCAAGAGATATTTGTTGTGGAGGGGCACAAGATCGAGCTCACATTACAGGATATTTACTTCTTGACTGGACTTCCTCCCCTCAGAGTAGTGGGGGATATTCATCTGGTGTTACCTCATGGGAGGAACATTATTGAGTTTGTGGAGCGCCATTGTCGACAGGGTGTTCATGTCAAGGGCATGCCTATCCCGCTTCCTAATCTAGAGAGGCTAGAGACACAGGTTGTTGTTGTAGTTGTGTCACGGGACTTGGGTAGCTAGGCGTTCCATCACATCACTAGTGGGCATATGATGTTGGTTGAGAGTGTTTTGGCTGGGACCTACTATGAGTGGGCCTAGATGATGCTGTTGTTGGTGAAATGGTAGTTGAGTCTTTGCAAGAGGCAGGTGAATCGTGACTATACTTTTGGTACAATACTGTGCGTGTTATTCTTTGAGAAGATACCCACTATCCATCCTCTTGTACAGATCCGAGATGGGGACCAACAGGAGCCCAGGATGCATCGCTGGGGGCAGATACTGCAGAGAGTAGGAGGAGGGGGAGTCGGAAAGTTTTTCAAACTAGAGTTTTTCACACATTGGGATCAGATGTCCCTTTACATTAATGACTACCCTTATAGTGGGAAAAACTATCAGGGGAATCCTGACTTGCCACTTCCGCCTATGCGAGCATGGGGACCAGACGATAAGTGTTAAGTTGTTATGTTTTATGGTGCATTTTATATTTCTATCACATGTATATGGTACTGAGTGTGAAATATGTTGTATGCAGACATAGCACCAGTGAAGTCCATAGGATATGCAGGTCAAGCCACAATGCCTATAGCTATATATCGAGGGACATCATCGTCACAACAGGGTCTAGAGGATACTACATGCTTGATGATTTGCATTGTAGGTTTGATGTGCTCTTGACTAGGCTTTTAGAGTGTGGATGGAACAACTTAGAGGACCCATAAACAAATGAGTGCACCAGTCTTCCCTCAAAATGGTGAGGTATCATGAGGTACATGGCGATGGAAGGTCAGGTAGTACATGATGTACATGCAGGTGGAGCAAAGCGTTTGGCGTAATATACTCCAGATAGTGACTAGATGTATGGACATGTGGCTCCCTTTGATTGTGATTTTTGTAACATGCTATGGGCATGTCAGATCTATTTAGAGCTATGGCTCCAAATACGTTTATGATACATAATATAATTATTGGTGGTAGATCCAATGCACATGTTGTTTAAATGGACTAACATATGAAAGGGGGTAAAAATGGCCCATGCTATCGAGGCTAGGTTCCGAGAAAAGCGACTTACACCATCAACATGACTGATATACAATGTGGATGATGGATCCATCTAAAAGGTGAAAAATACAATGGATGAGATTATGCAATCTACCTAAATTCACGGCAAAAATAAAGAAACACAAATCAAAGGGATGTGTTATGGGAAAAATTTCTTGAGGTAGAGCACATTCAGAGAGTTAGGAAGGAAATGACCTTCAAAATCCTCTAAAGAAATGCCCCCTTACTTAAGGGTAGGGGTAATCAGGGGTAGACATAGCTTCCACGGTGTCCTCATCAGGTTGGGAGATGGGTGGTTAGGAGGAAGACTAACTACATGATGTGGCGGGATTACCTCATTCATCAACCTAAGAAATAAGGTTCACATAAGCATCATATGGAATGGTAGACGATAGACTAGTAGATAGAGGATCTATTGATGTTGAGACGTGGGATTCTATTGGAAGAGGTTCGATAGAAGCATGCACAAAAACCTCAAAAAGGTTTTCCTGCAAGGAACTCAAGGATGACAATAGGTAAAGAATGGGGCCTGTGGTGTCTGCCATCTCAACATCAGGGGGAGGGATCACAATAGTAGGGCTAGAATCTCCCAATTCTGGTTGACTAGTGGTACCAAAATCCATAGGTAAAGGAGTAGAGGTTCCACTATGAGTGGCCTCATATTAACGAATCATCCCAACGCAATCACGAAATTCATCGAAATGAGGGAAACAATGATAATACTGACCATGAAGATGGCACAAGGCACAAGGGCGGTTCCTGTGAAGCATTTTGATTTTCTTAGGTGGGACCATTAAGTTAACATGGACTTCTCGGATATTCCACTCAGGGAACGCTTCATGAACCAAAGATTTAAGTTGAGAAAGTTTAGGATAATTGTTGGTGGCGTGCCCAACAACCTGACACAAAGCACATGGGGGTGTCAAATTTGGGGCCTCGTCCTACAAATCTTTCCTTTTAGCTTTGACACTCTGGAGAAATTCCTTTGCAACAAGAGTTGGTTCTTGTTGAGGTTTTAATGGAACTGAAGTAGCAGCAGGGGTCTATTGTGCTATACAACCCCACCCCCCCATTTCAATATTTTTCTTAATTTTATTCTAAGATGCTAAATAGGAAATAGGGTCCCTGTAGTTTGTAAAAAGAAATAAAATCTTTACATATAAATCAATTTCTTTGTTTCTCACTTTTTAAATAAAAGTGCTTCAAAAAACCCTTTAAAAACAACACACATCGCAAATTGCAATCGATTAAGGTTAAGGAACATACAATCTGTATGATATTATTGCGATATGAAAGTCTCAACCTTATATCTTCTTAAGAAAATCATTGACAAACATGCGATATGATAAAGTGATCGCATATCGCCTATCGCATCGCAGATTCCAAGTGATAGGTTTAATAGGATATTAAAACTTTGTGATGCAATAAGATTCTCGCATCAAACTCACATATTGCAATCCCAATGGAAATAAGTGATAATCACCTCGGGCATGCACAATGCGATTTTTTAATATAATAAAGTGGTTTAATGATAATACAGAGAAAACATGATACAGGCAGTGAAATAAAGATTTTCCCAACTCTATGTGTCAAGTCATCATTGATCGCAGTCACAGAAATTAGAAAGACTCTTAAAACATGGCACTTACACCTCCCAACTTGCAATATATGATGGCTCTTCAATAAAATATATATTGAAGATGCTCATCGCAAAGTCCGAAAGTTTATGAATCACATTCTAATTAGGCCTTAACAAAACTGCGATGCGATCTATTTATTGAACATTTAAGTTTCACATCATTAAATACAACAAAACATTAAGAACAATAATGACTTTAGTCCTTCAAGATTTCATCGTTCATGTTAATATTATTTCACTATATGAAATCTTTCGCACCAAATACTCTTGCCCTAATTTTCGACTGTACTATTATCACCACTATCTGTTCAAGCATTAGCCGCTCTAAAAGTTTAAGTTTATCTCTCTTTTCTATTTCATATAATTGTAGTTTGAATCTGGAAGTATGTAGCCAGCTAAAATGAGAAAGAAAGCCCGAATGATGAAAGCTTCTCCAGTAGTAGTTGAAGGAAGAGAAAGAGTTGTGTTGATCTCAGATACGACATGTCAAGACAATGGGAAAATTTCATGGGAAGGCATATATGATATGATGGGAGAGGAGAAGCCTAAGGTAACTAAAGGATAGGAAAAAGCGCATGGACTTGTAGAACCTGAGAATACACTATGTGATTTAGCCAACTTTTTTCCTCATAGAATAGTGGCTCGACCAAATATTTTGCCATACAATGACATGGTACAATGGGTATTTGAGGGCATCAATATAACAGACATGATGTTATTCACAGCCGAAGGAAGATTGTTTGGATCCTTTAAGCTTGAGGACTTGAATAAAATGTATCGCTTGTCGGAGTCTCATAAGTGGTATAAGAAATCATTCCTTGAAGCTTTCATGAAGGAAAATGAAATAGAATCTGACCCCATCAAACAATGGAGGAACTTCCCTAACAAACACAAGAACGAGTCATCTGGTATGTATTTTGAGGACTCTCTAGCATCTCCATATTGTTATGCTACCACAATGAAGTGTAGGCTATTTAGAAGCCCCAATTATGCTAAGTTTTCCATTGAAATGGTCACGTTAATAGAAGCAACATTGAATTCTTTCGTGATGGATTGGGCTACTATATTATGAGACAAAATGGTAGTCCAAATACTTGACTATAGGAAAAACAAGTTTGTGACCACTCCAGTTGTCCTCCATTCTATATGAGTGCCTACATAGTCGACACCATTTGTTTCAATTCTTATTTTCCTATCATGGGATGGAAATGGACTATTCAAGACCCAACTCCTATCCATATTTACCATAAAGAACTATGTAAGAAACAATATAAGATGAATTTTTACAAGATTTTCCATGGCTTCATCCTACCCATTCATCAAGCCATCTTTAATATACCGGCCTGTCGGCTGTCCAAGGAAGCTAGCATCGATCTAACTTCAATTGGCAGTTGGTTTGGGGACGAATTGTTTACATACATTAGGGTTTTTGGCAGCATTACCAACCCGCATGTCCTTCCCCTATATTTCCTAGATAAATTATTGGCTAGGGAAATAGCATGTTAGACAGTTGAAAAAAGGCTTACAAAAAATCTCAAAGATGCCAAGAAATAGTTATGCTCTGCATTTCCAGTTTGTTGCGGCATTTATTCATTACATGATTATAAGCACACCCAAATTGAAGTTGAGAAAATAGGGGGTTTGAAGCTAGTAGTTATTCCCAAAAGGGAGTATGACTTGAATAATTTTTCCTTTTATTTCACTACTCAGGTAAAAGTTAAACAATTCATCCATGAGAAAGATGAATTCGGTGACTTCTTCAGATCAACCGAGTCATTCTCACAAGTACACCACATGGCAAAGTTTAAGCTAGGACCAGGGAAAATGGAGCAATTCATCCAATATAGGATGTAAAGGCTTCAAACAGTGCCACTGGACTTGTTAAGTATTGTACAAGTCATCCAGCAAACAACGCAAAGCACAGAGTAGGAGAAACATTTTGAGGTAGTCAAGACAAGAGAGAAGGCAAAGGAACAGTTGGACACAAATGTTCACACTGATATGATATTGATCAAAGAATGGGAACAATTTGGTGAACAGATTAAAGATTAGAGTAATACCCAAACTATTATTGCACCAGAATCTCCCTTAAAACAACAGCCCCTGATTCATGAGCCTATGATTGATAGACCATCCGGAATGGACTCACCCCTAAAGGAAATCGAGGTAATCCCTTAGTATCCTTTGTTAGAGATTACACTTTGCATAGAAGAGATTCCACCATTGGATGTGTTTTATAGCCCTAAACACAGAGCTGTAGTCAAAAGGTAGTGGAAAAAGAGAAAGATAGGTCAAGTATTGCGACAATTCCTCAAAGTGAATCCATGAATATTATTTGTTGAGACTCATAAGTTAATCCCTCTAAGGACTTGACCAAATTATCTCAGTTTGTAGGAGCATATACAGCTACCATGATTGACAAAGCAACCAAAGTTAATCAATTACTCAAAGAAAAGGATCAAAGGATTAAACAACTGGAAGAATAGTTAAGGGAGGAAAAACAGAATATTGATCAGCAAGCTATTGAAAGACAACAAAACCTATCTCAGGAATTTGAACAACTAAAATTGGCACATCATGAAGAGATCAAGTCTAAGGATGAGCAAATAAATCAACTACAACTCTCAATAGATCAATTTAAAGACAATCCCCTAATTGAAGAGTTTAAAAAGGAAGCCTGAGAAGTAAACAATTTCTTGTCTCAATAGCTAACCCAACACTGCCAAAAGATATCTCTTATTCATCTGCTATGTATCAAAACCAGCACACTGATAGATCAAGAAGTCATTTCCAGATTGGAATTTGAAGATGCGGATGACAAGATTACAAATTACAACTCTTGGAAGAAGACAGGAAATGGAAGGGCTACTAAATCACCAGTAATTGAAGAATCTCACAAAGAGATATTATTTTCAGAATGGGAGACACAACTAATCAAAGCAGAAATGGTAACTTCCAGGGCCAGGGTAGTGAGGAATAATATCATTGAACTGATTAATGATGACTTACACAGTGCCAATTTAATTTTTGAATGTTCCCTAGAAAACCTTCCAAAAGAAAAGGTGTTAGAAAAACAATGGAAGTAAGATTTGAATACCAGGGAGGAGAAAATCAAAAAATTAAAAAGATTCAACTGGGATGCACATCGGTTCTACTTGATCAAATTGCATAGTCAACAAATGACAACCAAATTTCTTGCTGATATAGCCGATTGCATGATGCCAAAACTCTTAGATGAAGTGTACACATGTCAGCTGCATGCTAGGATGAGTCATCCACCAGAAGTCCAAATTATGCTCGAGATTTGTCAATTAAAGCCGTAGGTGGAATGATAGATGCAATGCATCCTTTGAGTTATTTCAATTCTATTTTTATCAGCAAATCCCATATTTTGAGAGAGATTGTTCCAATCACTTCAAGCACTTTTTATGAATAATTTGTTCTATTTTTACTATAAATACCCTTTCATGTCATTTTAGAAAGGGTCCTGAAATTGTATTAAATTAGATTTAAGAAGATAGCACTTCTGCACTTTTGGATTTATTTTTTTAGAAGATATGCATTGCAACTTTATATTTGGAACCAAATCAGTTTGTATGGTATCAATGGTTTTTCTCTCGTAAATAAATTGTCACTTGGGAAATTTTTATGGAAGAAATGATAGCACAATATGAGGATACAAAAAGACACACCTTTCTTAGCCAATTGATAAATCTCAAAAAAAAGGGTTCAATGATGGAGTACATTGAGGAATTCCAAAAATTGAATATAAGGATAAAATATGTTCTAGAGGAGCATAGGGTTGATGTGTTCATAGGGAATTTAAATGATAACAACCAACATGAAGTTCGCCTTTGGGAACCTGATTCATTAGAGAAGGCATTTAGGTTGGAAAGGAAAATGGAATGAGAAATTATGGCAAACAGGAAGCCCACCACTCACAACTATAAAGATTGAAGTGTTGTTGCCCCTAGCCTTCCACAGCCTATAAGGTTGACACGACAACAATTGGAAGAAAAAAGAGAAAAAGGGCTTTGTTACAGTTATGATAGAAAATACACTAAAGATCACAAGTGTGTTGAGAAGAAATTATTTTACATAGATTGTGAAGAGGAGAAAGAAAAGAAACAAGAAACGTCAAAAGAAGAGGATATACACTAGGAATAAACCCTAGAGAAAGAAGAAATGAATCCGACCATATCTTGTAATGCATTGGATGGAATTACCACTCCTCAAACTATCAAGATAGAAGGACATATCAAGAAGAAAAAGTAATATTGTTGATTTATTCAGGTAGTACCCATAATTTTATTCATTGTAAGATACCCAAGGAATTTAATTTCTTCCTATATCTAGCACCAGAGTGTCAAGTGATGGTTGCAAGTGGAGGAATCATAAATTGCTTTGGAAAGTGCCATAATATCAAGCTATCCATGGGAGAGTATGTATTGAGTAGCCCAAGGTTTTCCATTCAAATGAGTCGTGTTGATGTTGTACTAGGAGTCTAATAGGTACAATCCTTGGGTATAATAGGTTTAAATTTTCAATAAATTCATGAAATTTTTTTCGGAAGGAAAGGAAGTTGAATTAAGGGGTATCACAAGGAAATAGGGAAAGATAATCATCTCTTATAGAATGACAAAGCTTCTAAGAAGAGAACAACATGGCGTAATTGCATAATTTTTTTCATTAGAGGTTCCCACATCAAAATGATCTATCTCTCTAGATCTCCAAAGAGTCTTGGACAATCATTCAAAGGTATTTGATACTCTCAAAGGCGTCCAACCTATTCGTGATCACGATCATGCTATTTATTTGATTCCAGGAAGTGTTCCTCCAAACATCAGGT